>JANRGW010046832.1:0-21607 GCA_024733675.1 Psilopsiagon aymara
CCAGGAGCAGAGGGAAGAAAAAGGGGGAAGTGAGTGAACAAACTGCATGGCTGATTTATGGCTTAAACCACGACACTGCCCCCAGTTTATACAGTGGGCATGATGTGCTGTGGTATGGAATACCTCTTTGGTCAGTTTGGGTCTGGTGTCTGTCTCTGCTTCCTCCCAGCTTCCTCTCCTCACTGGCAGAGCATGCGACTCAGAAAGTCCTTGCTCCGAGTAAACATTACTGAGCATCAGCTAAAAACATCGGTCCTATCAGTGCTGTTCCCAGGCTGAAAGTCAAAACCATAGCACTGCAGCAGCTACTAAGAAGGAGAAAAATGGCTGCTACTGCTGAACCCAGGACACCAACCCATGGGACCAGTGCTCTCCTAGGGTGACTAGAGCACTGGGGCTGATCCCTTGTTTTTTCCTCTGTGTATTTGTAAGAGGGTGGGACTTTAAATGGAGTGATGGCTCCTGTGATGTCTCTGGGAGCTGTTTGAGCTTCCCTGTCTGCAATCATTCCTCTCCTTTTTATCACAGAAACTTTTACTTTTGTTCTAGATCCAGCATCAGCCATAATTCCTAGCTCCTATACATTGCTTTCCACAGTCCATCTGAAAGCAAAGCCAGCAAATGCCTAAGCCAAGGGACTGAAGGATGGTAAACCATCCATGAATGATTCCTTACATCCCAGCTCAGGCAGCTCACTCTCACAATGCATCATCCAGTTATTATTTGATTGTCTATTCTCACTTTTGTGAACTTCTCAGTGAAAACCCCTGTTTCTTTGGCAAACCTGCACAGGTGGAAGAAAGTGTCTTTTTGTGCTTTGATTTGCTTTGTTTGTGGATTCTACTTTTGGGAGCAGGGTAGGGAGGAGGGAAATCAACAGCCCTGCAAAGACCAGCTGCTTGCAACATGTTTCTCTTGCAGCTTTCTGTCAGAAACCTGACAGCTTTAGCTATTGTGATGGAGAAATAATGAGGTGAGGAAAGAGTTGTCAGAAAAAGATCTGTACTCTTCTTCCAAGGAAGTAATTTACTTCTTGTGTGCTCTGTGGCTACTAGAGCCTAGGAGATATCTGCAAGGATCCCAGACAGAACTTTATATTTGCCTAAACCAAGACAATTACCAAAACAAAACAGAAAAAAAAAGTTATTTTTCTACAAAAAAAAAAGCCTATTACTTATGGTATAATTCATTTAAGTAAATGTGTTAACAGCATTTAGTCTAGGTGGCTACAGGCAAGCAAGTCACTATGGGTTGCCTTTGTAGTTAATGGGGAAATAGTTAAGAGTTTTAGTGGGTTTTAAGGGTAATCCAGTTAACCCAGAAAAAAACTCCTGCAGTTAGCTGGGTGATTTTCATCCTAAATGCATTGACAGAATTAATGAGTCATAAATGATGCCACCTAAGACACCCTAAGACCTTCTATGGGAAACTGGCAGATGCACTCAGAGTGTCTCTGAACTAAGAACTGGATCCAAGAGGGATACCCTAATGCATCAAAACCAGCACAAACCCACTATGTTTATGCAATCAAAACATGCACAAGATCACTGTTGGTTAATACTGAAACTGCCTTGCATATATATCTCTTTAGTTATCCAACACTTTATATAGCTAAAGGATATTGGAACACTTTAAAGTTTCATGGCTAGGTTTTTAGAGGCATTAAATTTAGTAAAGCAGTCCCTTTATGAATCTTGTTATTTACATTTCTTAACTCTGAGATTCCCCTTTGAGGAGATGGAAGTATAATTTTAAAGAAATAAGTCAACATCTTAACTGGTACTTGGATCTTGAGTCACCCTCCATTGCTCCATGAAATGATAATGCCCAAGGCGGTTAGATCCATGCTTTGAAAGAAGTTCCAACACTTTATTTGGCATTTGCAAACCCAAAGTGCAAGACAGGCACAGCTTTTGCTTGGATCTTCTCAATTTGGCATGCTACATATGGAACAAAGATGCACTTTTCATTTACAAAGGAAATGCAGACAGCTTTGAGAATGCACTTTTTCCTGCATATGGACCTAACTTTTGCACTAGCAGAACCAATCTGCCATCCTTATGCTGTGCACACAAACCTGAGACTGCCCCTTGAACTCTAAATATTCCCTGATGCAGTATTTATACTTGTAAGAGAAGCTGATTGTTACTATCCTACAAACCTCATCCACAGCCAAGGGATTATGGTCAGTGCAAATTAAAAACCTGCTTTCTATGCTCCACCTGCATGGTGAATTCTCACTGGTATTTTCATTTTCTTCTTTATTTTGTTCCAGCACCTTTGAATTGGTTTGGTTGGAACCAAACTCCATCCCTTCTTCAAATCTGTTTTAAAACAGCCTAGGGCACATAAAGTCAGTAGACCACTCATAATTTCCTCATACAGTATTGTTCTTGCCATTTTAGTCTTACATTTTGAAATGATAAAATTTTGATCTCCTTAGGTGGGTGTCAATGAATATATGATAACTGAAGTTTTGCCATAAAGAATCTGCTTTTCTTCTTTGTTGCCATAATTCCTGTTTCGTTTGAGAATTACATGCTTAACCCAAATAATAGATCAGAGGCTCTGCCTTAAACAAGTGATTTGAGCTTAGAACTAATTCATTCTAAGGCCAGGTTGGAGCATGTCAACACCTGATTCTCTCTGACATAGAGCAGCATTTAACTGTCACTAACTGAACTTGGATTTAATCCCACATATGTGTGAGGAAATTATTAGTGCTCTGGATGAGATTATTGGCACAATAACTTATTTGGTGTCACAAAATACATAGTCTTGGATGTATGAGGAACTATCCTGATCAGAACGTACAGCCGTCACCCACAAGTCATCCAACAGCGCCTGCCAAACTCTTCCCAGCTAGGGCTGGATGTGAACTGATGACACGCCTGCATCTTGATACCTATCCCTCGGAAAGCCAATTTTATGGGCAATTGATAGGACTTCTAGTGACATTTCTGTGTCCAATTTTCTCCTGTTGCTCCCCAGGTTTACTTATCTGCAGCTTGGAAAATGTTGAATGAGCACAGGAATGAGAGATATCCTTAAATTTCAGCACCCTGCCTAATCACCTGGCTGCGTAACTTTAAGTGATATTACACTGTGATTACATTAGCAGCGGTACTGGATGCTCGTTATCATGCTTTAATTGTGCAATGATTTTGATCAATGTGTAATTTCCTGAGTGCTGACTGTTGTGATTACAAAATAAAGACACAGTTTGGGAGCTGCTGCTCCTAAACTGCTTAGTGATTCCTCCAGTGCATTTGGCTGTGCACACACGTGTGTTTGTGTGTGTGAGAGGCAGACAGAACGTAAGCAGTCAGGCAGCTGCCTGCCAAAATGTTCCCTGCTTGCAGGTAGAGAGAAGTGACAAAGGAGCACTGGTTAATCTTGACACAGTGGTTGAAGAAGTCACCTCTGTCAATCATCAGCCTGTGATCAAATCTGTACCTTGGGGGCAGTGAATAGAATGATTGCTTGTGTCAGTGTGAAATCTGGCATTTTCACTTTCCTGTCTGCTCATGGGGGCTGAGGCTTGGAGGATGAACTTTGTACAGAAGGGTTGTGCTGCAAACCCATGTTCTCTTCTCTGAGCTCTTCTATGAGTGCAGAGCGACAAAGCAAAGTGGTGCCAGGCTATGGCAGAAAGAGGTGGTAGAGCTTATTCTTCAGTGCGTGTGGTCTCCCCAGGGAAACCTTTGTCCATTGGCTATACTTACATCCAGGCAAAACCACTCATAAGCAAAGGGAGAAATGGGTGGTGATGAAAAATAAATGAAGGTGGATGCTGCAGTAGGATAAAACCAGGACACTGACCTGGAAGGAGGAGATCCAAGCAGGAAAATCAGAAAAAAATGATTTACACTCTTTCAAAAGCAAAATACCAGTGGTGGATATTGCTCTTTACTGTGAGGGTGGTGAAGCAGTGGAACAGGTTGCCCAAAGAAGTGGTAAATGCTCCATCCCTGGCTTTCTCAAGGCCAGGCTGGACAGAACCTTGGGCTACATGGTCTACTGTGAGGTGTCCCTGGCCATGTCAGGTGGTTGGAAATGGATGATCTTAAGGTCCTTTCCAACCCAAACCATTCTGTGATTCTGTGATTCCAATTCTCTCTTGCTGAAGCTTCACGACGGAAAGTCACTTGTATTAGCACAATTACAGGATATTCAGTGGCAACAAAATGTGAGTGTATCTTCAAAAGTGTCCTCTCAGGACAGCACCTCACTACAGCTCAGGAAGATGTTTCGAAACTGAGTACCATCCCTTGATTAAAACATCTGTCTTTCCTTTAAACTAAAGAGCCACTGCTGATTCCTTAATCTACTTATTAGGGTTGGGAGAAATTCAGAATATCCTTTGTATGATGAATGGTGACCTCTTTTGAAGCAAATCATCATTCCAGACTGGAATAAAAGTTTACAATGACTGCATAAAAATCCAAAAGAGAAAAAGAAAGTTTTGCAAATGTGCAGCTTCTTTTTCTTTCAATTTCAACTTTGTAACATGATAAATTATATCCTCACGTGTGATGTATGATAGTGAGCAGCACACATTTCAAAATGAGAGGTAATTACAAAACAAAACAAACAAATCCTGCAATGAGCTGTAAAAGCTGAAAATCTCCCAACGCAGCATTTTTAACCAGCTGTAGTACTAAATTGCCTGTTCTCTTGGTACCAAAGAACTGTCAGAAAACTCCTGCTAGAAAATTCAACCAGTTCAGCCCCATGTAATGTGCGATCATGAGACAGAAATAGACAGACATAGTTATAGGAAACAGGGTAAGCTGTTCGAACACATGGATGTAGGTGTAGGTGCGTTGGGGTTCCTTGAGAAGTGATATCCAGCAGAGGTGAAGTCACAAAAGAAATCCTTTTAGAGAAGATATTACTGATGTGCATCAAAAGATAAAAATAACAACTGACATTATCATCTTAATCCAGGAAAAAGATATTTTCTAGCTCTGTATTTACAATTGCTTCGCTAATGGAGAGATTTGATCTTCAGATGGCAGATGTAGATGTGCAATATCACAAGTTAGAATAAGCCCATGTTGGATTCCCTGTTGCAATGACTCTGCTTATTGCAGAGCAAAAATCTGAACACTTTCCCTCACTTCAGAGTACCTGATCAATACAGCTCAGGCATCAAACCTATGTTTGTGCCATCATGGTTTGTTCCTGTGTTTGTTCCATACTCAAGAAACTACCAACAGCTTAGGTAATGGCTGTAAACAGAAAAAGGATATCTTTAGATTAGACATAAGGAAGAAATACTTTACTATGAGGGTGGTGAGGCCCTGGCACAGGTTGCCCAGAGAAGCTGTGGTTGCCCCATCCCTGGCAGTGTTTGAGGCCAGGCTAGACAGGGCTTGGAGCAACCTGAGCTAGTGCAAGGTGTTCCAGGGGGTTGGAACTGGATGAGGTTTGAGGTCTTTTCCAACAGAAACCGTTCTATGACATGAACTGTGTGAACAAGCTTGGCAGACAACATTGAACCAGGTAAATGAGGGAGAATTAATAATGTTAACAGCTAGAGAGAAATTTCATGGTTAGCAGACACCTGAGCTGGAATAGTTTACATCAAAAACTGAAAGAGGAAAATAAAATCTCTCATCTCAATTGCTTCACTTGTCAGGGTCTTAGTTTTCAGCATGGGTTAATGTGACAGGGAATCAGCATAATGACTTCCTGGAAGATCATTTGCTTTACAACAACAACAGCAACGAGAAATGTACAAAGAATGAAGGCTAAATTATGGGCAAAGACTGATTCATGGGCTGCACAGGTTCTTTCATGTCTTCATTGAAATCCTGACCCCTTTCAGCTCTTGTAACTCTGTCTTCTCACAACTATTTTAATAATTTCCTGGTTCACATTTGATAGTTTTATCCTCTGTCCTTCACTGGTTGTCATGGGTCCCCAAGTGGGTTCACAGGATTCATCCTTCAGTTCCTATTTTGTTGGGTATCCCCATACCCAGTCACAGGACCTTCCCTCACGTAAATTTATCAGTTGATACTGGGGACTCAGAAAATCATCTTCCCTATTTTGGATTTGTCTCAGGACCACCCTGTCCAACAGCTCAGCCCATCCTCGATATTTGCTTTTCAATTTCCAGCAAGGACAATACCACCAACAATCTCAGTTCTTGATTTCTTTCTCACAATTATCCAAGCAAACAAATCCATTATTTGGGTTCAGATTAATTTTCTAGGGAAAAAAAAAAAAAAAGAAAATCTCATATTTATTTTATTTTGTCCTCTTATAATCAGTCTTTCTTATGTGTCAGTATCTTGCAACATCTTGCCCATTTCAAGCACATCCCAGTGGAAAAAAATTCTGTTACTTAGAAAATGCATATTTTCTGAACTTTTTTGGGGGAAATTAAAATTTCAGTATAAAAATGATCAAATAGAGAATTTCTATTTCTTTCTGTTTTGCTAAACTGAAGGAATGAATCTGAGCTATTACTTATGGTTTCTGTATTATGTTTGATATAACCATAATGCTGTATTTATATAGCTTAATGAGAACAACCTACAGTAGTGTATTATAAAAATATCAAAAGGGTTCACTTCTTTCTTGTCCAGATAAAAGGAAAACCATCTGCCATTATCTCCTGATAAAGCAGAGATTTTGTATTTTGTGTCTGTTTTATATATATTTCTTATAATTTCCATATTTCCAAGTCGTTCTTCTCCTGCCCTCATGATTTTGTCCATATTGTCAGTATTTTGCCTGCACGTTCTGAAGCTCAGCCAGGACAGATGGCAAGGTCTTGGAGTTCTTTATGATATGGAGATTCAGTTTTATGACCACATTAAACTACAGTCTTCTCTTTGACCTAATGATACTTTGTCCTCTCAGCTTTCCTTAGACCCTCTGCCTACAACGTATTTCTGGCTCATTGCTCTGACTTTCTAACTCCTCTAATGGGAGTTATGAAGGACCCTAGATTGGCTCCTTCTGTAGTCAAAGATTCAATTTTCCTCATTATCTGGAAGGAGATTATAGCTTAGGTCTTTTAACTGAGCTGTGGTATTAACTCATTGAGGCAGGTGATGCAACAGGTCTCCTGATGGTCTCCCCACCATCTCTATCTCTAGTTAACCTTCACTTTTCTCCAGCCATTATGCACAAGATGCTCACTCCAACGCTGACAAAAATCCTGCACACTAGTTTTGAGGTCTCTTAAATATCCAACTTTTGCCTTCAGTCATCCACTGAGGCACAGAAAATAAATAAAAATCTCAAGTGCACCAAGTAAGTAAAAGCACATGGCTGGGATCCCATTCTGAGGTAGCCTTCAACAATGTGATTGCTTTAATCTCAGATTTATACTTTATTTTTTGTACAGAACATAGTGATAATTTAGAAAGAAAACCAAATATGCTGGTTTTGTTTTCCTGTTCAGTGGCTGGCAACAAGTTTATCCTTGAACCACTCAACCCTGTTCTAAATATAAACCTAAAAATACCGGCTTGGGCTCTTCCCTTATATTCAGTACTCTAAAAGTTCTGCAGATTTTAGGAGCTAACTTTCAAAATGCCATTATTTTGTGGGCATGATAATTTGAAAGATAACGTTTGATAGAGATGCATTAGCGTTTGGAATATTAGCATTTGGAATACTCTTTTTTTCCCTATGAAAGGGGGCTTTTGTCCCCACTGATTTACTGAACCCAAATGGATGATTAACACATCTCCTAAGGCATGTTTTCTAACATCTCTGAGGATTCCAGTACAATAAGTAAAGTGATAATAGAATCATAGAACAGTTAGGGTTGGAAAGGACCTTAAGATCACCCAGTTCCAACCCCCCTGCAATGCTCAAGGACGCCTCACACTAAACCATGCCACCCAAAGCTCTGTCCAACCTGGCCTCGAACACCGCCAGGAGTGGAGCACTCACAACTTCCCTGGACAGCCCGTTCCACTCCCTCACCACCCTTACAGTAAAGAAATTCTTCCTTATATCCAATCTGAACTTCTCCTGTTTAAGTTTGAACCCACCACCCGTTGTCCTATCACTACAGTCCCTAATGAAGAGTCCCTCCCCAGCATCCCCGTAGCCCCCTTCAGATACTGGAAGCTGCTCTGAGGTCTCCATGCAGCCTTCTCTTCTCCAGGCTGAACAGCCCCAACTTTCTCCTCCTATCTTCATACGGGAGGTGCTCCTGTTCCCTGTTCATCCTAGTGGTCCTCCTCTGGACTTGTTCCAACAGTGATGAACAGGTAATTCCCATTGGACAGGATCTTCAACAGCTTGGAAATGATTCAAAATCCAAGTGCCTTGAAGAAGATAAGCAGAGAAGCTGTGCTGTCATTGTGTTGTCAGAGCGATTCAAGACTAGTTTGGATCAAGCTGTGAGCAGCTGGGTTTGACCTCCTAGCTGATCCTGCTTTGAATGGTGTGTTAAAGAATTCATTTTAATTCTTTAGAATTTGTGGGGAAACACACATTTCTGCAGTCAGTCAGGACACAGAAACTTGCTTTCTACCTGGGACCAGCCTTGCAAGCAATCATTTCTTTTCATGGACTACAGAAGTAGCCAAGGCTAGACCAACCACTGTGACTACTTCCCTCAGATGTATTTTCATCCTCTTACCCAGTTTAGTATAGATTTGAGATTAGACTTTTTCTTTCTTTAGCCACTGTGTCACTATTTTGGTTCTGTATTCAGAAAGAGCTATTGTAATACTCTTTCCCAAAACCAGTCCCCAAACAACATAATTGTATTTTTTGAATTCAGTTTCTTCATAGAAAGCTAGAACCTTATATTCCTGGGAAAAAAAGATCTGGGATGCCATTTGTGGATTTACATTCTTCTGTTTTCAGTAGATTCTAATGGATTGTACACAAAATTGGATCCATGCACATCCCTTCGTCATCCATTTACACACCTACAGCTCCACATTTTCTTCTTTCAGCTCATAATTTGAAGAATAAGGAGGAAGTTCCAGAGAAATGTTTTTCTTTGTTTTTTTTAATGCTTTTCATTTGTTTGTCTCTACAGAAGATCCACATTACCCCAGTTGGTAGCTCCAGAATAAATTTTCCTAACCTTCAGTGCCATTCTGCAGCCCCTCAAGAAAGCTGAATGTCTTTGTACAGTTCCATCTTTTGTTATCATGAGTGTAACAGCTCTGCTGTGTTTATTTGTAGTTACTGATGGAAACAGACAGTTTGCAGCCTCTTGAGTGAACAATAGAAGAAATGAAAAGACTAATGACAACAGTCAAGATGTGTTGCCCAGAGAAAGGACATCATTTTCCCATATCCAAAGTTGGACAACATGAATCCAATCTTCTTCTTTTCATCATCGTCATATAATTTGGATGTTCTGTATCCCTTATCTGTGTCTTTGTTTCTCTGAGAGGCTATATTATCACTGTGACAACCTCTTGGCTAAATTTTCTCCATGTCTGTACAGTGTTTCACCAAGCGGACTTTTTGACAATTTGCAGGCTAGTGAACAAGAGGAACTTTGGATTCTGGAGATGAAGGCTACACCAGGAGATTGGGACACATCACATTACAGAAAGCAGCCTGGGATGGGTTAGGAGAATGATTTTATAGACCCTGCTAGGATCTGGGTGTGTGATGACAGTTACAGTCTTTGCAAATCTTGGTGAATGGTCAGGACCGTTATTAGACCTCTTTCTTCCAGTATTCACAACAGGCTATTGCACCATTCCCTGTTTGACACAAAAGCCTTGAGGATTTTACTTAGCTGTTACTCTCTGAAGGCTGGGAGCTGCCCTCAGAAAATCAACAGCCAGCACAGCAACATAATACCTCAACATCTGCACTTATAGCAACCAAAGCAACAGGCTTAATTTAATTCACCGAGGCTTTTACATGAAATAGATTTTCATTTCCCTAAATGGGGACAAAAAGACCTGGCTCAAGGTCAGATTATGGCAAGGTGAACCCTGCAGCCTTTTTCTTTCTATCCTCAGAGCTGCTGGCAGGAGCGCACACAGTGCCAGGAAAAGAAACAAGACTTGGGAAATTTGCTGCTAAACTTGGCTGTAACGTATTGAGGCCATTCACATCCACCTGGCATAGACTGCAGGGAAGGGAGCATGGGACTATACAAAGGACCTGGACAGACAAGAGCAGGGTGTGGATTTTCAGCCTGGTTGACGGGTGAAACAGGTCTCCACTGCGAATAGGAAATATATTTCTGGAGGTACAGTGGGCACAAGGAAAGCAAAGCCCCTGGCAGCTGTCTGATCCTTTCCTGGCCAATGTCAAGATTATACACTCAATCATAGTCTCTTTTTAAATTTATGAATAAAACGACTCCTTTGAGTATGTGGCATGGTTGCTGGCTAAGTTAGCACTTCAATGAGAAAGTAAATTTTATTCTTTTACCTATCCATAAGCACTTCCATATTGCAATCCCTATTGTGGGTGGTAAATCACTAATTAGGTGTGCATTATGGAGGGATTGGGTCACTCTCTGGAGCAGAGATCTGTAGGAATATAGAAACACAATGATCAATCTGGGACAGCTTAATGCAGACAGAATTTGGTCCCTCTTTTAAACTGTTTCCAAACCTGAATCAAAACTTACCAGTTAAAAAGCAAGGAAATAAACAAACCCTCTGTGCATACCATTGTTCCATGTTCTTCTTTTCTGGGTGGTTTTGAAGTCATGATAACATGAATTAAGAGTTCAAAGTGGCAAACTAGCCACTGGGATATAAAGTCATGTGTTGAAGTCATGATAACACGAATTAAGAGTTCAAAGTGGCAAACTAGCCACTGGGATATAAAGGAGTATTATTGGCAAGGAGATACTACTCCAGCTTACTGCATGTGGCTTTGCAGCTTGGATTATAGATACTGATCTTATATTTTGATATTCTAGACAGGATATTGCAAATGTTTCCTCCTAGGTTTTTAATATACTAGGATATCTTGTATATGATTTTTTTCCCTGCTCTTTATAAATCTTTGGAATGTGTTCTCTCACCTCGGGAGCTTGGATTGACATTTCAGCCAGGAGGGAAAAGTCATGGGAAGTCATTCATTTCACAAGAGCGAAAACTCATTTCCTACTGTTTTAAATGAAACTGTTTTCAAGAAATATCCCAACTGACTCCCATTTTTTTTTTTTTTTTTCAGGCAGCAGCAATTGCTTTCAGGCATATCTGATCTCAGATTTGCATCTTCATCAGGATTTGAACCCAGTTACTGAACCACTGCTGTGCAAAATGGAGCTCCTTTGCTTGCGTAGCTAATAGGCTGTTTTCCTGCAGCAGACTGATCATTAGAAGTGAACATGCTATTCACTCTGATCATCTGCACTTTAAGTAAGTCATCCTTTTAAATCTGTGAGTGCTTACCTTGGAATGTATAAATGGCAATATTAAGATGTTAGTTAGCAATTTGTACAACTGAAAAGCACAGCTAGGTTTCCAATTTTAATTCAACATCAACAAGATGATTTTCACTATTAAAAACACCCCACCTCTTCAAATGAGTAAAACAATTAATTACCCAAGGCAGGTAAGTGAATGATAACATGTTTGATTAATAATAATGAAACCCATGCAGTCAGTCTCTTTAGACATAAACCATTGTCCAGGTCTGAGACTAAAACTGAATTTGGTTGCACCTAATCTCCATTAGGAGTTTAGAAAGTAAAGGGATCTACCCTGAACCTCGTGACTTAACGGGAGGGTCTCCCTTACACTTTTGTATCTTTGTTCTCTATATAAATAATTCTAAATTGATCCTAACTCAATTTTCCTTTGTATATTTAATCTAATAGAGTGAAAATTGTCATCAAATATTAAGTTGCACTCTTACATATTCATTTTAGAAACACTCTTGATAATACCTTTGATGGTGATTTTGTGAGTGACTATAAACCACTCATCCATAACAGTGGTACTGTTTTCTGTTTCTGCCTGTTGGCTCCTAGATGTAATGGGTACATTTTAAGCATATAGACTTTTGATGCAGCAATGCACATTTTGGAATGTTTTATACTGGCACCCCTAGTAGCATGAAAAATATGATCACATCTCTCATTTTGTAAGGTTTGATGAATCTTCTTACTTCTTATCAGCTCTATGTGAGGCTGATGTGAAATAAAGTGGAGGTGTAACTGCGTGGTGGGATGAATTAACTGGGTGATGAGATCAATTCATCTGGAAGGATGTATATGCAACGTGCTCCACAGAGCTTTGTTCCTCCTTTTTCAGGGCACCAGGTAACACCTTCACAACTGTCATTGCATATAGTGTGAATGCTGTCAAACAACATCAGATCTACTCAGATGTCTGGAGATTGCTCTGTCCCAGAAAATCTGTCCCAAATGAAGCTCCTTAGCTTACTTTATTTTTTGTCATGTTTAAATATGAATGAGTTTACAGTCTTGATTTTTCCTACTTAAAAGATATGACATGATTAACAGGGGAAGTAACAGAGGTTTATAAACTCATGAATGATGGAAAGAGCAGGATCAGGAAATAATTATTCACTGCCTTGCTCATTGCAAGAATAAAGGATTGACCAGTAAAACAATCAGACCAAGCAAAGAGAACTGATTTCCCAGGCAGCACTCAAGTGACATATACAGCTCTTTCCCACAGAATAAAGTACAAAAACACCCTTGTTAGGGACTGAACAGACTCAGAACATGTAAAACTGTGTCTGGCTGTTAAATATTGAAATCTCCATGTGACTTATGCATGCAGGAGTCACCTGCCAGAAGGTGGGAGGAAGGAATGCTTTAATGTAAGGGTGGTGAGGCACTGGAATGAGTTGCCTAGGGAAGTTGTGAATGCCCCATCCCTGACAGTGTTCAAGGCCAGGTTCGGCAGAGCCTTGGGTGATATGGTTTAGTGGGAGGTGTCCCAACCCATGGCAGGAGGGTTGGACCTGGATGATTTTAAGGTCCTTTCCAACCCTAACTATTCTGTGATTCTATGAATACTGTGTTAGTTGCCTGTTTACTAGCTGCTTTATCAAAACAGTCATTCCTGTCTTTTGTTGGAGAAGGTTTGCTGCCCAGGTAGACCACTGGTCCATGAAATACTTGCATTTTCTAAAATCTTTCATTTTGCACTCTGTGAGGGTCTCATCCTTGCCCAGGGCATAGAACTCACAGTTTCTGACAGAGGTCTTCAGCATCTAATGAAGGGACGTATAGGATGCCCATGACGGCTGAGCCATTACACTGTTATGCTGTAAGAGGTATGGGTAAAGAGGCCAACCTTTCATTTCCATGACTGCAAAACATATGAAGGCTACATTAGTGCATAAAATATTCTTCGTATGGAGAATACCATCAGTGCATAAAAAAAATGAGGCTGAGGAAAATGAAACCCTAGTTCCTCAGTCACTGGAAGCTAAATCATAATCGTTACCATCAATTAACAATACTTAAGAGTCTCAGTGATGAATCACCTTGTCAGTAGCTTTAGTGGTCTGAATGGTAACATCTTAGATCTGAGCATCTCCACCCATTCTTCAGCTGTTCCTTCCAGGTTATACTGGGCTATAACTTCTTACAGTATACCTTTGCTGTGGATTAACAGCAGCATTCTCTCTTCAGGTTCATAAATTCCAGGTATTTTAAGCAGTATTCCATTAATTTTAATTTAAAGGAAAAGAAAAAGTATACAGACAAAATCATAAAAAAAAGCAACAGAGAGAAAATCAGTATTTTGGGGGTGCGCTGATTTAATAAGGAAAGAAAAGGCTTTGTGTGTGAATGCATATTCATGTATATTCCATCTATACATGGAAAAATACACACATGCACACATACACATACACACAAAAAAATTTGAATTGTTTAAGGAACTAGAGTGTAAAGAAATGATATTTTATCGCACACAAAACTGCTAAACATGCCATAACCCTGTGAAAACCACTTACTCTTTAATAAAGCTGAGAAGAATAAAACCGACAACAAAATATATTCCCTGTGCACTTTGACATCAGAATAAATTTCCTACGGAAATAGTTCTGGGTTTGACTTCAAAAGGGCCACTGAATAGCACGACTTTCAAGGTATCTGCACTTGGTTTAGTAGGGCAGTATATTTTGGCTTGAAGAAGGCTTGAGAGATTTTTCCTAGTGAGCCCTTAAGTAGCTCAGGATAAGTAAACAAGAAAATTCTGCCATCACTAGTGGAAAAAGTGGGAAAAAGTATGGAAAATTTTGGTTGGCAGGTGCCTGAGGTAAAATCTGCACGTTTAAGAGGTAGAATGGGAGTTTATTCACACCTCAGTACCAGAAGAGACCATGCTACATATTGAGTTTAATGGAGATCATACCATGGATGATGAAAATGTACCATGTGCACCCCTAAATGCCAAAAGCCATAAAGCAGCCTCCTCAATGCGCTGCAACAAGTTAATTTGAGGCATTTAAATATTTAAAAAGAACAAAACCAACATAAATCACAAAATGCCTAAGGAAGCAAGCACAAGAGGCTGAGGACATTGTTTTTAGACTTGCATTTGCAATAAGTGGAGATTTGTAAGGCGGAAAATGGCCAGATGCTCCTAGGATGTGGCTCTTGTCCTAGAGAAGAAGGTGACCCCTTCTTTCCATTTGGTCCTCAAAATTCACTGTTCTTTGGTGTACAATATGTATTTGAGGTCATAATAATACGATGAGAGGAATAAAGGACATCTTTAGTTAGAAAAGAATACTCTTCAAACCATTAAACATTGACATCCCCATTAACCTAAACTCGCCTGACAGTCAGTGGAGCGGTAATTAATATAATCCCTAGAGCTAATGATGAGAGTCATGACTTCCTAAGGTCTAACTTAGGTCGTAGGGCAGATGAATAAAGCCCTTAAAACACCTATTTCTGTCCATTTATTACAGAAGTAGTCAAGGGTGACAAGCCCAGCAGTAGATTCTATATTACAAGCATCTAAACTTAGGCGAGATGAATCATACAATAAATGCCCTAACAGTGAGGACGCTCGTTATTCTTAAATGAAATAATTGGCCATGGAAAGGGTGAGAACCTGCCCATTGTGTGATACCTGGAAGAAAGAATTCATACGTTAGCCTACAGGCAATAAAGCAACAGACCTCTATTGTACCATCTACTAAGTTTCCTTGATCTCTGATTTTTATTACATTATCAAAGCAGGTGAGACAATATGTTGCCTCTATATGAGCCTTACATGCATTCTTCATATTTCCATCACTCTTGTGGTAGCTCTCTCAGCTGACCCAATGCTCACAAGACCTGAATAAATGGCGTAATAGTTTCATTTCATACTTAGTGAAGCAGCAGTAAAAAGGCATGAAGTCATGCTTCCACTTGCAATACTTCCTTCATCATCATGATGAGCCCTCGAACCTTTCTAGCACTCTGAAAAACTGAGTGGAGCTTATTGTGCTATATGAGAGTGCAAGATTCCTAAGAAATCTTGTGTGAATTATCACTCTGTAAAGTCTTATCTTCTTTTCCTCCACACATTCCCTGACACAGGTAGCAGAGGCAGTAAGAAGTGGTAACAAAGCAGGAGATGAAAGTGTTGTCTTCACCAGAAATGCATATATTAGTCCCTTTTCTGGATGAAAGATGCAGAGCCAGCACACCATCACCTGCATGGCTCCAGAGTTCTCCACCTGCAGTGTCATTTATACTCAATGAAACTCAAGTTTCACTGAGATTAAGAGCACTTTCAGAGAGCAAACTGAAGGCATGAGGCAGCCTTCAATGAATGAATCAACACTTCTTTCATTGGCCCTGTTTTCCTAGCTGCAGGTTTTATCCCTTCATTCATCTGCCAGAGTTAGAATGCTCGCATACCATGACAAATTAACGTTTTTCTGTAGAACTGATATAATGAGTGGTGGCATAAAGCTTGGTTTTGGCATAAGTCAGGATGCAAAACTTCTATTTTTGCATCTGACAGATGAAGTTCTTGAACACTACCAGGGGCAGAGCATTTACTACTTCTTTGGGCAACCTGTTCCAGTGCCTCATCACCCTCACAATAAAGAGCTTCAGTTCCCACCTGTGCAAAGTGCAATGCAAATCTCCACATTTCCTCTCATAACATCTAACAGGTTGCCTATAGCCAATGCCACAGGTTTTGCAGCCAGTGGAAAAAAAAAATAACTTCTGGAATTTGAATCAAAACTTGGTAAAACTGTTACCTGAGTTACACAATTACTTTAAATTCCTCAGATGCCCTTAAAATTACAGATGTTGAGGAGTTAAAAAAAGTGCATACTGGAAACAGACGAAGATAAGTGAATACCTCCTTTTCATTGTGAGTTTGTCATTTCTGAGAGCTTTTTTGTTCATAATTCTTTAAACAATTTTGGAAGTTCCATAAGAATCAGGAATATTGCTTCTGGCTGTCCCCTGCAAAGGTTTATACCATGACCAAATAGCACAACTGGATTATAGTGATATACCAGACAGCCAGGCAGAACAACTGGTAAGATCCACCTCACACTGTGCCCAATGGTGAATCCACTGCTGATGAAGATGTTCTCCAAGAATTTCCTAGAAGAAGCCAAAGGCTGGCACTGGCCGGATCTGGTCCCACCAGGGAAGATTTTGAATAAGGCAGATATTCTTTAGATCTTTGGACATAGCTTCATCTCTGAGTTTGGGACCAGAGAACAGTTATGGGACCAGAGGTGACTCCAAGACATGGTTTACAAATGTACATATAACTCTATAAGTCTAATGCTTATGGATGGTATCTATAAACTCTCCTTTCAGTCGTAGAACAAAAGAGAGAATATGCAGTGTTCACTTCAAGGTTCTTCTGCAATGCAAAGTCACAGATGCAGGATGCATCTAAGTGGCTGTGAAAGAAATGAGTAACTCAAAGGATTCCTGCCCCTCATGCTTACCAGACATAAGGCCATTCTGAGACCCTTTTTACCTTTCATCATCCAGCGACCAATATTTTTATCACATATGTTTCCTCCCTATTTTCATCAGTGTTACAAATCTGGCTTTATACTTGGAAATTAAATCTGAATGGTTTTGTTTCTCTTCAAGAGCAAACAATCCTGCTGCTCTCTGCTACACACAGAACCTTCAATGGTTTGGGGTTTTCCTATTTATTTTGAAAGAAGCAAATTCACACGCACAAAGTAGGGTGGGAGAAGAAATTGTTGTGAAACTAGCAGATATATAAATAAGCTTGCACAAAATAGATATTCTGAAAGAATGAAATACATTATTGGTGCAAAACTAACACAGTATTCGCCGATACAGCAATCACACAAAAAAGACCTGAAAAGGGTGAAGGTCTCAGATCAAAGCTTCATAAAATCCAGTACTAAGGTGTACCTTGGAGAGGTTTTTCCTTCTCCTTCCCTGAACTCCCAGTGGAAGAATCTTGTAAGTGAGAAGTAAACCTCGAGGAGCTCTCAGCCAAGTTATGCACTGTGTGTTCCTACAGTAATTAGGACTTTATAAACTTTCTAACAACACCCAGCTGCCCTTTAATTTTTTATACGCAGCACCTTTGTTGCATGCTCCTAATTTTTTTCCCCTTCTCTTTTTCTACTAGAAATCACTGCATGCTATATTCAGTGTCATAAAATTAGTGGCTGGGTGGAGACTGAAGAAGTCAAAGAAATCAAAGTTTTCATTGAGGCAAGTTTCCACAGTTACTGAGACACGTTATGGTATTTCTGTGCTAGTGAGGTTTCTTCCCTCTCAGTTTTTCTCACTCAATTTTCCTCATCCTTTACTAAAAGGCTGCATTTTCAATTTTCATTAGGAAGTGAAGACTGTTAGAATGCCCCTACATCCTTTGATTCAGTGTACATTACAGATCCAGGGTACAATTTCCTGGTGGAGAATTCTGCTTGCTACAAATTATTTTCCCATAACTTTGAAAATAGTTTATGTTCATTCTGTAACTTGATTTCTGTAGAAAAATATAGATTTTCTAGAGAGATGCTTATTCAGTACGTTGGTAAAAGTAGTGAACTGATTTTTCTTGCTTTTACAGAAATATTGCAAGACTTGCTACTATACAGAAAAACACCTTCATATGAACATATCCTATCTTCCTCCTTCATGAAAATGTGTGTTGCTCTGAGATAGCAAGTTAATTCTCTTCCTAAGCCCATGTTTGTCTGGAGAGTAGTGAGCAGGGAACGTAGTGGAGTCTGGCTTTGATAACAGGCTTGAACATTTGCCTGTGTGACTCTGCTGACAGAAACAAAGTGGTTGGATAACGTGATGACACTGCCTCGGAGGATGCCTGGAGAGAGACAGAAAAATGAGAACTCATGCATCACTGAACACTTACTTCAGAATCATTCAGCAATATTTGGGTTTGGTGGAGATGACAGAAAGAAATATGATTTCCTTTAATGCAGTCTCATGAATAACTGTGGTCAAGATTGCAGTGAAGACCAGGGCAGACCCCTGTATGGTATGTGTCCACATCCATCCTTACTGTGCTTCAACATCCAGCAGCTAACCAAGTGTAGCACTATGGTGAAGGAGGAGGGAAATCCTGCATTGCTGACTCTATGCCAGCAGTTGTTGCCTTCTTAGAGTCAAATGCAGCGGCTGCAAACCACTCTTGCTCTGAGGTGTTCAGGTGGTAGCAGGGCTCAGCTTTTGAGCTCAAGTCTGTTTTAGTCCGTGACAAATTTGTTCCCTGAATCCATACTCTTTTTAATCTAAATGTCAGGTAGGAAATTAAAGCCCTACTGAAATGGAGTGTATTACCAGCATTTTATTAGATCACAAACAATTTAATAACCAGATAGAGGGAGAAGGTCATTTTGTTGTCAGCCCAGCTTATCTCATAAATTAGACATCAGGTTTTGCACAAAAGCGTCTCTCAGCAAATAAAATTATCTGGTTTGATGAAGGGCCTCTGTCCATGGAAAACAGATAACGCAGATGAAAGAAGGAGCCCTGTAATAAAATTGTTGTCCAGGAATGTATGAAAGGGGATGGATCTTTAAAAATACTTACCATGCATTTACCCTATTAACAGTAAGTAAATGCCAAAGTAGCAAAAGGACACACCTTCCCAATGAATTAATGTGAAATAGTTTCAAGGTCAGTAAACAAAACGGATGGCAGATGAAATATTGATTATAAATAGAGTAGCTCTTAGTGACCTCAGTGGCTGAAAAAGGAAGAAACCCAGAGCTTTATCTCTTCACTAGAAATATTTATGGCCCAGAAATAACAGTCTGAGCAAGAGCAGGGCAATGAGTGATGTGTACCAACATGGCATTGATTTCCATGTATCATGCAGCAAATCTGTTTCTGGGATGGGGGAAACGAGTAACAAGGAAATAGTTTGACTCGAGTAAATATTTTTCCAACAGTATAAAGGTCTGGCGTTGCTCGGATTTGGCTGCCTGCAGACAGGGATTTCTGTGCCCCTTCCTGTCTCAAGCTGTGTTTCTGGTTTCAGCATTATTAGCATGAATTTAGCATAATGCATAAAGTGTCTTGCTGCAACATGAAGGGAAGTTGTGGTAGTTTATCTTCTGAAGAGTGCTGCAGGACAAAAGTGGCAGTGGCAGAAGCAGAAAACTTCCTACATGACAACTCGCTTCTGCCATCCCTGAGTTGGAAAAACCACTATGGTGAGGATCAGAGTATCACGGTGAGTACCTTTTCCTTCTATGACAGTTGGCTTTCATCTCTTTTCCCCTTTTATCTGCATTATGCAGCATTAATCTGTCCTCAAAACTCAGCCATGCAAGTCTTCTAGCCTTCTCTATGTGGGTGGAGGGATGCAGTGAGCCAATAACTTCCATAAAATGAAGAACTGGGACAAAATTCTGCAGAAAAGTAATGCTTAAAATTGCTGCAACCCTACTATGTAGTCCTCTCTGAACTCAGTATACAAACCAGTGTTTGCTCTGGAAACCTCCCGGTAGCTGTGTCTAACAGCCGGGTCTAGTCCATGTGCCAGAGCTCACAGCTCCCCTAGCAATGCCTATGGAACAGCTCATCCACCTCATTATTCTGCTTCATGCAGAATTATTCTGATTAATGCTTCCTCTGATGTGACTTTGTCTGCCTGAACTCAAGCTCTGTGAGGATTCACCACACCTGGTAATCTAAACTGTATTTCTTCACGCAGTAAAAATGTCTCACCCAATATTCTTCTGTTAATGAACTGCCTCTATTCCCTCTTCTAATTCTGCAGCTTATGGCTGACAAGCCCAGCTTCGTGACCACCTAAAACAGATAAAACAGACACACAGAGTGGAAGAATTGTTAAGGAAAAAGCTGGAGAAGCTTTTCCAGTGGGTGGTTATCATCACTGCGTAATCGTGTTCTTTCTAAACACTTTGACTCTTGGCTTGTGCAGTACAATGGAAGAGAGAAAAGTATTCTTGGTAAGTGGGTTAACTTTCTGGTTGTGAGACATAAACCAGAAGAAAATATTATTGAGAGAGGGAAGAAAGGAGATAATGGAAAGAGCATTTCCTTATTCTGGTCTTGATAGACGTAAAGACTGTTTAGTGAAGAAACAGCAATACTTAACTGACATCTTCTGCTGGGGGTAGTGGACTTAAATTTTGTGTCCTGGCTGAGAGGAGCTGTCTCTACAGCTGGCATGGGGTTTCTAATGGGATCCCAGTGTTATTGACCCAATGTCATCCAATTTTTGTGCTGCTAATAAACTACAGCCTTGTTCCTAATAATAGCTTAGACTGTGATGCATGGATTGATGTGGTGCAAAATACTGGGTCATTTGTTCACAAAATATAGGATCTCTTCATGTGGATGCCATTAGACAAGGACAGTCTTTTTATTGCAAAATGCAAAGGGATATGCATCCCCAGGACATGAAATGGCTGGCCATCTTAACAAGGAAGTAAAGCCATGTCTCATGAGAGATTTATGGGCCATCCAAGGTTAAAAAGAAGAAAAGCTCACAGCATGGTATTTCAGCTGAACTTTTAATCCTGTGCTTGGATTTATTTACTGTCTTTGTATATATCATTTTAGCATTTTTGTCTGCAAGGCTGTAGACTTCAACAAGATCTTATAAACCTATTGCTGATGAAGTGTGTGGTTAACCAAAAGACTTGCAAGAAGAAAATTTGTTCCTAATCAGAATTTGTGGCCAGAATGTAAGATTGTCCATGGGTTTATTCAAGAAGGTTTGCTGGCTTAGAAATAAAACTTGACCTGTACACTATGAAACTGCAGACACTGGGATGCCACAAGATTTCTAGAGTGCCAGCCGTTTAAAAAGGATATGCAAATCACAGAGAAGGTGCAAAGTATTTCTCTCAAAGTGAAGGTCTTCATTTACAAGTTAGCTTATTGCAAGATGGTGAGAACTGACTTGATTGTCCTGGGGAGAAAAGAGCAGGCTTTAGAGGGCTATTTAACCCACTGGGAAATCCCACTTCAAATCAGATACCAATATCCAAGTCAGAGAATCATAGAATCATAGAATAGTTAGGGTTGGAAAGAACCTTAACATCACCCAGTTCCAAACCCCCTGCCACGGGCAGGGACACATCCCACTAAACCATATCACCCAAGGCTATGTCCAACCTGGCCCTGAACACCGCCAGCGA
Source organism: Psilopsiagon aymara (assembly GCA_024733675.1). Lineage (NCBI taxonomy): Eukaryota > Metazoa > Chordata > Aves > Psittaciformes > Psittacidae > Psilopsiagon > Psilopsiagon aymara. Next base: position 21,562 of record JANRGW010046832.1, read on the forward strand.
TGGAGCATTCACAGCTTCCCTGGGCAACCCATTCCAGTGCCTCACC
>JANRGW010046832.1:21707-47343 GCA_024733675.1 Psilopsiagon aymara
CTTCAGATACTGGAAGGCTGCTCTGAGGTCTCCACGCAGCCTTCTCTTCTCCAGGCTGAACAGCCCCAACTTTTTCATCCTATCTTCAAACAGGAGGTGCTCCAGTCCCATGATCATCCTCGTGGCCTCCTCTGGACTTGTTCCAACAGTTCCATGTCCTTTGTATGTTGAGGACACCAGAACTGCACACAATACTGAGTGAGGTCTCACAGAGCAGAGCAGAGGGGCAGGATCACCTCCCTTGACCTGCTGGTCACACTCCTTTTGATGCAGGCCAGGATATGGTTGGCTTTCTGGGCTGCAAGAGCATACTGCAGGCTCATGTTTATTTTTCCATTGACCAACACCCCCAAGTCCTTCTCCACAGGGCTGCTCTCAATCTCTTCTCTGCCCAACCTGTGTCTGGGATTGCTCCGACACAAGTGCAGGACCTTGCACTTGGCAAGTCCTTCAAGTCTGAGAGAACTTTAGTCCATTAAGCAATTAGGTCACTTCTCTGATACCATGCCAAGGTCCAGCACCTGTCTTAGCTTAATATTGGGAAAGTCTGTATTCTGACCAGCTCCAAGAAGCATCTAATTAAAGGATAATGAAAGTAATATTGATGAAAGATTTTAGTTTGTTCTACAACTTTTGGTGGCACTTTGACTTTAGCATGATGACCCACTGGTGGAGCTGCTTAATTACTAGAACTTATTGCTGAACATACTTGATGGAAACAGAAGGCAGAACTTCTGCTAGATTTACAAAATACTCCTTCAGTGTTGTTGAAAGAAAAATACAGAAAACCATGCAGAAAACACAGACAGATGATGTTTAATAAAATAGCCTTTTCAGAGACCTGAATATCAATTACTGTGGAGGCAGTGGTTAAAAGGATAAACAATTCAATTCATCTCAATCTGTGCACTTAGGCAGAGCTATATCCCTGTCGTTATTTATCTGCTCAGATTTATCTTCTTATTTGCCTTCTTATTGATACATATATCTCTATTGTGTTTCTAAAGCGTTTGGCATCCTGTGATCTGAGTGCTTAGCTTCTGGTTCTGGGATCACCCTGTATAAAGGGAGACAGAGAGGCTCCGGAAGAGAGGGCTGAGAGGTAAAGCTCCATGGTGCCAATAGAGATGAACCTCACAGAGGAAGCTCTGAGAGTTTTTTAAGCTTAGGATACACAGGATGAAAAGGGGGTGTGAGTACTGTGTCACTGTGTTCAGTTCTTTCTATGGCAGACACAACACAGAAACCCATCCAAAACTGAGCAAGCACTAGCAAAAAACTGGGAGTTTGGGGCTGGAAATGTATGGGGAAGCCTTGCTTTAATGCTGAAAAATGTGCTCGTTCTGTGGAGTGTTCTCTGGCTAGGTCTCTATTTTTGTTTATCCCCATTTTGTTATAATCTTATTTGTGCACTTATACAACTATTTATTTGTTTGGGTTTTTTCCCAAGACAACTGTATTCTCCTTTGATCTCATGAGTGTTTTTCTTTTGTTTAAATCACTCTTTTCCACTTCAGAAAGCAACCACATACATCTCACAAGTCCAGCACAAGCAGGAGAGGAGTTTCATGCTATGCCTGTTTGTTTCAAAAAGTTTCTTCTTTAACTGAAGAGGCTGTGATCTTTGATGAATGGAGTGAGCCATCAGGTATCTCAAAGGTATTTTGTACCTGAAAAAAGTACTATATACAGTTAGGGAGGTCCTTAGCTCACCTCGTTATATTAGGCTACCCTATCGACCTTCAAAATAAAGCTTTTGTGCATGTGTCTCAGAAGCTAATCAAAAGAAGGTCTAAATTCTTTATAAAAGGTTTATTATTGTTATTATTGCCTGCTGCAGCTTCTCCCTTGAGGCTCCCTTTATCACTTAACGGAAGCAGCAGATTAATTCTCTCCTAAATGCAAAATCTGATGACAATTTTTCCCCATAAATCCAGACACAATCAGGGGATTTTTTTTTTTTTTTCCAGGGCAATAGCTCTCAGCCCTGACTTCACAAAGCTTTAGTTAAGAAAGGCTTCCAGCTGAAGCTGTCTCTGTCCCCAACATCTTTCAGTTGCTGTAAGGCAATGCCAGTGAAATACTGCGTGTGACAGTTCCTCCACAGCTGGTTTTAGGGTGAGAAACGAGAACAGATGGAACAGCTGTGGCAGAAACAATCTTCAGGGTGGAAACTCATGTCGTCTTAGTGTGAGCTGATGAACTAAAGCTGGTGTCTGTGTCAGATTTTCCTCTTCTTATACAAGCATAATCAAGCAGGGGACATTAAACATGCAATTTTCCAAGGCAACTATAGAGAGTACAAAACAGATAGAGTGATAGATTCAGATTATGTGTTAAATATCAGTTTTAGGTAGATTCTTAGCACAGATATTTGAGAGGACTATATAGATTTATACAGATGTCCTCAAGCAATTTGGAGCCTCAGCTTTATTGTTACATGTCCCTTCTCATTTGTAGAAAGTAGAGCTACATAAATGCTTTGCGGAGCATGACTGCTTTACAAGACAAAATCCTCTTGCCTTCTGAAACATCATGTTTGGTAAAAGAGAGATAATAGACAAGTTTCCAATAACTCCAATCTTTATTTATGATTGTTCTGTATATTCTCCTCTACAAACTGGTTCAGCAGTGATTACAAGCATAGCTGGAGAATACCACAGTAATTGCCTGTCTCCATCTGAGGAGGATTGTGTTTACAATATCACAACCCTTATCCAGAAGCAGAAGACTGCCCACAAAGAATTATCCAGTCTTCCAGTCTGCAGAAGTCAATAAACCCAAGCATGATTTCACAATTACATTGTCTATGGTAAACTCCATTAATGTCCCATGTACTTTCATCCTAACACATATAAAAGATGCTATATAGATGTATTATCCTAGGAGAGCTAAGCCAACATCCCCATCATAATATAGTAATTTCTACTGCCCTTTGTTTATCCTAATAGACACTGATTTCCCATTATTCCCTGGGTTATGAGTACTTGAAGATCTGAAAAGTGGGAGAGATGTAGCCAAGCAGCAAAAAACACCAAACACTATTCTCTTTACCTTGGCTGGTGTCTCATGTGGGCATGCTGCTGCTGAGACAGAGTGATGGATAACAAAATGGGGTACTGGCAATTGCCTGTCAGAGCCGATTGCATTTGGTTACTTCATGTACTCCTACAAGAAAAGCTGCACTTTGGAAAGATTTTTTGGGCACTGTGGTTTAGCAGCCAGCTAGATTTATCTCATGATACCATATACATACCATGATTCACAATGGTTTGTCTAATTAAGTAAATTATGATTGGAACTAGATGATCTTAAGGTCCTTTCCAACCTTAACTATTCCACTATTCTATGATTCTATGATGGCAAAGAAGCTGATTTCTGCTGTAGATGAGGGGTGGAAGGGGCGTTTGGCTCGTGTTGAATAACCATCCCGTCAAGCCCTGGATTATGCTGCATTGCAACTACCCCAGCTGCTAAAACTCATATGAGTTCATGAGTTCACATAACCCCTGATACCCCTGTATATGAGGCTGAAGAACAGTTGGTATAAAGACAAATCAGGGATCAAAAGCCATCACAGCATTTTCAGAACTGAGCAGCAAGTGGGGGTATTAACTCCACTATGAACCAAACAAGAGGAAGCACCTACAATTATAAAGCATTCTAATTTTTTCTGATTCTTGGAGAATTTAAATGTTTCCTTCTGGATATAATTACTGCTTTTTGAATAGCCAAAGTTAAGAAAGGTTGTTACAGAGAGGGATCTGGTGCCATAAAAAGGAACAAAGTCAGCCCTCTAAAGGAAATAATTTTTACAAGCACATTGCAAAGAGCTGGAAGGAAAGATGCAATAGAATGAGCATTGCCTAGAATATCACTGAAGGCACAAGCAAAATGTCTGGGATATGCTCTTAAGTGCAAAGCAATTATCATTGATTTTATGTTTCAATTATCTCAGACTCATTTGCTCCCTTATGCCTTTAAAATAAATATAACTGAATCTCCTTTGGGATTTTATGCATCTTGAGATCTACTAATGTCTTTGACAAGCCTTTACCCTTCAGAACCAGTAACATGAGCAAAACTCAAAGACCTGAAGAGAGGAAAATTAGTTTTGTTAGAAAGATTAGTTGAAAAACATAGCCCCATCATTTGCAAAAATAAGGAAATTAACTGAATTGATAATATATGGGAGTTAAAACAGAAATACAGGTTAAAATTTAACCACCTTCTGTATATGCTGCAAGTGACATTTCTGTAGAAGGATTTCGACAAGCTGTTGGAACAGTACCGAGGCAGTGATGGTAAGAAAGCAAGCAGCTTGCAGACGTGCTAATGGCAAAAAACTGACTCAAACTTTCAGTTCTTGTTACTGTGTTGAATAAGCCAAACCTGTGCATGATCATGTTCTTGGTTGCTGAAATCAAACATGGGCCCAGCTCCTGTGTTGCATCGCCTTGTTTATCAAAGGGGCAACCCGTGTTTGTGATTAATTAGAATTTGTGAGAAAAAGGAGACAGTGACTTTCTGAAGCACAGAAGTTTTCCAAAGAGCTGATTTAGAAGATGTTGTCTCTGAGTGGGCAAAAGATTCTCTTGAGTTAAAACTTCATCCCATGGCAGGAATTAACAGCGGATGTCTTCTTGAATGCATTGAGAACATATTACAGGCCTAAGCCTGCTTTCTGCCATTTCAAATCTGCCCATGAACAGCAGGACACTGGTCCTAGCTTTCATAACTTGGATTCAGAGACTGGACAGAAGCTGCATCCTAGCAGAAAAAGGAAGATGAAAAATAAATAGTAACTAACATTGCTACTCACTGGGGAAAGAGTTATTTGGACTAATCTGGGGCATTGGGGAATCTTTTCGTATTGCAAGTATTGCTGTAAATAGTTGTATTTAAAATATAATATTGGTGTAAATGATAGAAACAAAGCTCCTTCTCCAGAGTTCTGAATTATTCTCTGTCAATGTTTCTCCTGCTGCCTGCAGAAGGATGATTTCTTTGGAAGTCTGGAATTGAATTAATGATGCAACAAATGCATCCACCTGACAAAGGACATGCAAGTGGCTTGCTTTCTCAGGCTCCTTTAGAGAGAGAAAGACAAGCAAAGAGGGGGAAAGCAATCCTTTCCATTCCCATGACATGCTACTGTAAAATGTCAGCCACTGCAAATGGGTTCATTGGGACAAATTTTGGCAAAATCTTCAAGATTTCCAACTCAAACGAAACGCAACACATGTAAGGAGGAGTTAATTCTTACGGTTCAGAAAAAGTAATGTTCTTACCCTATTTTATCCCACCAAAATAAATGACTGAATGGGAAATGCATATGCAATAGGTTGCAAGAGAAGGGCTTTTGGGTTGAGTGCTTATTTGGAGTTCAAGTGAGTTGGGTTCTTGTCTGAGATCTACATCTTAGACCTACGTGGTTTCTTCTTTGGCAAAGCTGGTATTCCTCAATTTCTCATCTTGTTATCTCTTTCTTCACTCAAATTGTGAAAGATGTACTCTGCTTATAAATTATGAATCACTGCTTGAGCGGTTTAAAGACAGAATTTGATGTTTGTAACATGTATGATTGTTACGGCTCAGGCATGGTAATGGGATTTCAGTCTTTCCCTTCCAGCACTGTTTAAATAACTAGCAAAAAACCTTCACATTTTTGAGTTGTTTGACAAAACTTCATAGAAACAAGATAGATAAAAAACTGGTACAACAACAGTAGATAAACAAAGGGAAAAAATTCCCCTTGTTTTTAAACCCTTGTTTTATTAAAGGGAAACTGATGTGTATATACTTCCAGATGGACATTTTCCAAAACCTTTCTGTTAGTAAGGCTACTTTTTGAATGTTTTTGTACTCTGGCCCCAAGCAAGAAAGTACTTTGTGAGACTTAAGTATGTTCTTGAAGTTAAATGCATCTTAAATGTAATTTTGCTCAAAGGAGATGAACTAAGCTTGTCCTCATTTGCTGTGTTGTATTGGATCTTTGAGTATCCATAGAGAAGTGTAAAGTAAAAATGTCATTTTTTACAGAGTGCAAAATGAATAACAACTGGGAGAAGGGTAAGGGTAGGACAGGGGATCTGTTGTAAATTATAAGCATAAAAGAAACAGCATTGCTTTAAAACATTGGACTCTAAGGTATTTCCAGCTTCTATGTTTCTAAGAATCTAAAAAGGGAAAAGCCTACTTCAAAAACCACAGAAGCAGAAAGAGAAAAAAGAAAAGGAAAAATAAAGATCTTCTTTTAGATTATTAATGTTGGTAAGATAAAAAGTGCTTGGAGACATGATTTCAAAAGCTATTTCATTATCTGAGCTGCAACCCAATCCATGTACTTATTTATATGGACTTGAAAGTAGCTGACAAATTCAAAGTAATATTAGAACGCAACAACACTCCAATTATCCTTGACAGCATTAGTAACAATGATGTGCCACCTGTATCTGCAAAATGCTTCACCATCTTAGATTAAGTTAATTAAAATTAATCAGCAGCACAGTAAGGAGAACAAAAGCTGAGAGATATGATGGATTCATGCACTCATAGACTTCACCTGATATTAAGGAACAAAACATGCATCTACAGATATATAAAGTGATCCAAAGTAAGGAAAATGATTGGGGGGGGGTGTGTGTGTGCACTTTTTCAATAGGATATATATAGAAATATGGACAAAGTGTAAGAATTGTGTTGACTCCTTCCATGTGGTATCCCCAAGGAACTGACAGTAATATCTATCCATCCACCTGCAATAAAGATAAATATCCAGGAAAGAAAAAGCATTTGTCTGTGTCATCAGTTAATTAACATCAACCCTGGACAGCAAAATAGCTTATCTTGTTTTCCAAACTTTTAATGGGCTATATGTTTTGAGTAGAGATTTTCCTTCCCAGCTTTCTACATGGTTGAAATCTGCCATTTACATTTTATATATTCTCTTTTATTCACTTAGAAGATAGAACCACAGAATCAATCAGGTTGGAAAGCACCTCTAAGATCATCAAGTCCCGCTGTTCCCCAGCACTGCCAAGTTCACCACTAAGCCATGTAACTAAGGGACTTGTCTTCATGTTTTTGAGCACTTCCAGGGATGGTGACCCCACCTCTGCCCTGGGCAGCCTGTTCCAATGCCTGAACACCCTTTGGGGAAGGAATTGTTCCTAATATCCAATCTAAACCTCCCCTGGTGCAGCTCAAGGCTGTTTCCTCACTACAACCTCCTTTCAGGCACTTGTAGGGAGTGATAAGGTCCCCCATGAGCCTTCTCTTCTCCAGACTGAACCCCCCAGGTGCCTCAGTCGTTCCTCATCACACCTGTGCTCCAGGCCCTGCACCGGCTCTGTTGCCCTTCTCTGGGCCCAAACCAGAGTGAATAATCTCTTTTTCTGTGTGTCTACAGCTGGGTAGTGGTATTAGGAAAAGCAGAGCAGTTATCTGCATTCATGGTGGGCAGTAGAAAGATCAATGGGTCTATAGGTGTCTCCCAATTGATAGGAAGATGGATGCATAAGCAGGTTATACCAATCTCACTATGGAGTATTTTGGGGCTTGAATCTCTCCTGCAAACATCACCTGTCTGAGCATATTTTCTAAATCAGCTTTAGAGGGAGAAGGAGCAAGGTAGACACAAGTCATATGTCATTGACAGAATTCCAATTTTCAATGCTGGGAAAATGCCTCAGCACCTCATAGTTAAAGCTAGAGAGAAGACTACTTATTTTTATCTTAAACTCCTGTTGCTAGCACTGATTCAGTTAAGTTGTCAAACATTTCAGGAACAAAGAGCTGGAAAGGTCATGTACCCTTTCCTTTGCTATCAGAAGCAATTATATAATCCCATGTGGGAAGGTACTTAAAAAGGGAAAGATTTCTTTACCACCACTGTTTCCTTCCACTCATATGTTTCCTTAAAGTCTAAGTGACTTTGTCCAATTTCCAGTCATAACCAGAAATCTGGAGAACATCCAAAAGCAGACATGATAGTGAAGCCCATGAATTACATGATGCTGACCTTGGTGGTGAGAGTTGGTGACTGTTTATCTCGCATTACCTGTCACTCTTTTGATTTGGGGGGTGAGGAACAGAAGGAGCGATTGATGGTCAATAAAGCACAACAAAATGGTGTATATGTTGTGCAGTCTTTTCTTGGTCAACATGACAAGACACAGACTGGACTCTGCTCCTGCGTTTTGAAAGTATCTGCCTGAATTGAGGTATTTATTTCTGTGTCTTTTGCCCAATGAATGCAATAGAGACACATTGTCCTCCCTCACCAACATGAATGCATACAGGTCTTGATCTGTGGGAAGGAGGTACTATCATGGTCCACACATGTTCCTCAGTATCAGGGCACCACTTTCTTATTGATGGGATTATATTTTGCCACACGAGGATATAGTTGTCCTCATTTTGCACATGGTAGTTCTTAGACACAACAGCTACATGACTTAAGTGACCTAAGAAGCTGGAGCACAATATATGTAGTTGAAACTGGATATTTTAAATCCTTGTTAAGTCAAGACATTGGTCATAATGTGAAAATACAAGGCCAGAAAAAACCAATGAGTGACTGAAATAGAGAAATTAGAATTGCAGTAACTTTTTTATTGGCTTATGATCACGCTCTTTCTTCTGCTGTCACTTTTACTTCTCTCAAAAAACTGCACATGAACTTTGCTTCAGTCTATTTTAAGCAGCCATATGTGTGCCAGCAGTGTGGGTGCTAAGGTCAGCAGAGAAACCTTCCAAACCAGACACATTGAGCTTTAATGGGACCATCAGAAGCAGCTTTACTCTCTCCTGCTCTTATATAGTGTGCTTAATCAAATTTGAAACATGTTATGAAGCTGTAATTCATTTAGCCATTGGTCAAGGGATAACTCCCAGCATCTAGAGAAACTAGTCCTCAGAAATATGACAAGGATATGAAACGAAAACATCACAAGCGAAAGTGTATTAATGCATATGTGCATGGAAGTGGATATGGCTTAATCAGGGTGAGGATGAGTAGATACATACCAAGGATCCTATTGGCCTGGAGGAGCAATAATACTCTCTAAACTGGAGTGATTTTAAGGGAAAGAGAGACAAAAATACCCGTATGTGTTTTAATAAGCCCTTTGAAAGATGCTCCTGGAGCTTCATTCCTCAGTGTGCTTTTCCGCAAATACATTCAGATGTTGGGATATCACTTGTTTGTGTCTGAACAGTGATATGTTCCTGAGCTAAAAATGAAACACTGAGCAGATGCTGACTTGAAGTGACATGTTCCTAAAAGCAGGCATGTTGGATGCTGTCAACAGTCAATAAGCACATGCAAACAAGAAAGGCAAAAAGGAAGAAAAGGCAGTAATTACATATAACACCCCTTGAAAGGATATTAATGGACAGGATTAATTTAACAGATATTATTAATCCCCCACACCAAATTCTCATTTCCTATTTGCAGGTGGAGAAAGCAAGACACAAGTCAGTGTCACCACATGCCTCATTGGGGGAATTGTTTTCTTTTGAGTGTTTGCCCTCAACCCCCTCCTCTGTAGACCTGTGCTTCTCCAGAGCTTTTCTTGCTGCAGAAGGCAACTTCTTTTCTGTTGAGCAGTCTCAAGACTTACAGTGCCCTGGGGTTTGCAAGGCTGTGATTGATGCATGCCAAGAAGTAAGAGATAAGACACTGGGGTCTAAAAGTCAACTACAGCCCATCACAGAGATAGAAATAGGAAAGAAATTGAAAGAATAAAGAAGGGAATGATTGTTTATGCTCTCCTTCCTGCTGGGTTTTGTTCTCATCCCCATCTTTATGAGGTGACATTGATTTGGGGAAAAGACCTCTCCTTCTCCTGCTAAGCAGTGAACTCTACAGGGAGGACAGCTACTCATGGCCCAATCACAGGGCATCCAGAACAAGGTGGTATAAAACCAGCAAATTAAGGTGGATAGGACACAAAAGCCATAATCTTAAAAATGTGGGATTTTAGAAGTGTTCAAATATCATGGGCACAAATAAATAGTAGGCCCCCAATGCAGTCATCAGAAATGTCATGAAAGCAGCTTGTTTGTCAAAGAAATATATGGTAGACTCCTAAGGGGAAAACTGGAAGGTGAGCTGAAGCTCTGCTGCACTTTCTCTGTATATTTTCACAAAGCTTTCTGATGATATAATTTCAAACAGAGATGCCTTCATCTCACCTACATATAAACTTCCAAAGGATTTTTTTTCCATGAGCTACCATTATTTATTTGTAAAGATTTACTATGCCTATTTAAGAATAAGTATTCTATTTAGGAGGTTTCTGTGTTTTCTTATCTTCACAGTGCAATTTTTGACAGTGCACCTTCAAGGATGTAAAAATTTCTATGAGCTTCAGTGGTTTTTTTAAATCTATTTCTACTGTAATTCTAAATTCTTCCATCCTTTGCCTATGTCTTAGCCAGTGACAGAGGAACACTGATTAACCTGAAGTTTGTTTATTTGTTCTATCTCACTGCTGTAGGTACAGAGAAGTTTTGCTTTTCATTAATTTGCTTTTTGCTTAATTACTTCAGCACTGTTTGTGTTTTGTGTCCTTATGCCTTCTTCTACTGATACCAGGGAAATTTAATTGCATTTACTTCTTTGAAGGACAATAGTTCTGTAATTTAAAACAATTGTCATCAATGACTGAATGATTTTCTTAACTTCTTCTTAGATCAACCTTCTTTACCTGCAAAATTAATTCCAGTGTTTTAAATTATTCTCTAAGAGAAGTATCAGAACTGGTAGATTAGGTTTGAAAACAAAGATGACATTTTCTACAAGCAGGTAGGAAGATATCACTCTTTCTTTTGCATTCCTTTTCAAAAGTAAAACTTCAAAAGAAAAATGCCAATGTTTGGAAAAAGAATACTAACATGTGAGATAAATACATAGTGGGTACGCCTTAAGATCAGACGTGCTTTTCTGTTTAATTAACTGTTCACTTTCATCAGTACTTGCTCATTCAGAGATATTTTTGCCTTCAGTAGGTACAGACTAAGCAGTTTCACATCTCTCTTTAGTAACAGCACACATCACACCTCGAAGGACTGCACAGATTCTAACTGGTCCATCATGGTTGGTCATTCTCTACCCCTGTAAGTAAATGTTCTTTCTCTCTACCCACAGTAAAAGTCACATACCAGTTCAGACTCCTTTTTTAAGTATGACGTGCAATTATTGAAGTGCCATTACAAACAGAGGTGGTATATCCTGGTATATACCCAGATAATGCTATTATGGTCCTGCAGCTTGAGTCTGGCTCAGCTCTACAATAAATGGAATGTTACGATACCAAGCAAATATTTATTAATATCATCAATGTATAGAGAAGTTATCCCCTACAGCATACATATCAAGCAATCTGCATATCATGAAAGATGGGAGGGTGTAATTTCTGGTTTTGAATTGAAATGGATTAAAAAAGAAAGTAACCTCTGTCGTTAAGGAAAACTATTGTATTGCCATGTATTCAGCTTTCTCAGCCTTTCCTCAGCAGATTCCCAGTCCTTGGATCATCTTTGCGACACTTCTCTCATCCTTCTCTAGCCTGTCCACACCTTTTTCATATAGTAGAGAACAAAACTGAACACATTATTCCAGGTGTGGCCTGACTAGTGCTGAGTGGGACAATGACATGTTTATCTCTTGTTTAACACAAGCTAGAATAAGGTCACCATGCTGAAAGTTTCAAGGGAGTGAAAAGCTCTGACAGAATTGATTTGGAACAAAACTTTCCATCTTGGAGCCATTTGCTCTCTGCTATGAACTTAAGAGAAGCTGTAGTCCTGGGCAGTCATTTTCCCTTCAAGCCTAATATCCTGGCCAAACTTGAACTCTATGAATCATTGTCTTCAATGGGCTCCCCCCAAACCTTTGTGGCATATTTGAGGAGACAGTTCAACATTCCTAATGGAAAATTTTGGCAAAAGTCACTCTTTCCTTCTAGAACATTTTTTCTATTTCAGTAGAACATCTTTTTCTCAGTGGGGAGCTTCTGGCATTTTCCAGCAGGCTGTAGCAGCTACTGCAGTAATGGCCAGGGCCTCAGGTTCATGACAGCATGAAGTCGAAGGTGATTTTGTGGTGATGATTACAAAAGAAGATGCTCCATGCCAGAAGGAGCCTCCAGCCTGATGTCCAGATCAATGCCTCAAATTCTTCTCTAGAATATTTGTCTTTCCATTTATTCATTCCACATGCATTTTAGGAGGCAAGCAGGGGGCAGGAGTAAAATACACCATAAGAAGGAGGTGAAGTGAGGAGACAGAGTGAGGAGAACAGGGTTATACTACTTGGCAGCAAAGAGTAAGTGAATAGAAAGAAATAGCATTAAGCATGAATTGATTAATGGCAATAACAGAGAAATGTGCCTTACAGGCTAAATCCTCTCTTCTGTGCATGTCACTGTTCTCCTGCTGCACAGTGCAGAATTGTCATTATTTCTTCCTGGTGCCTGTTCACTTCCTTTTTAAAGTTGTCTCCAACTTTTTCAGCTGAAGGGATGAGAAGTTTTGGGCAGAGATAAGATGGCAGAATTCATTCAGCAACAGCTCTAGTGGGTCAGACCTTTCCTTCCTCCACACAACCACCACCATGTCCAAAGGAGTGGTAGGAAACGGTAAGCAAAGTTATAGATATGAAAGGTCATACAAGAGCTTCCAGTGTCTCTCTAGAGCAAATCCTTTTCTGCTGCACTAATTTAAGCTTATTTTCTTAATTAGGATTCAGTAGAAGGACCAAAAAAAGAAATAAAAAGTTGCTCCAAACTACAGGTTGTGGCAACTGAAGGATGCTCCAGCTTCTAAGCCAGCTGCAAGGTGGAAAGGTCTCTGGTTCCTGTCTGCTGTGGCCATAAGGGTGGATTTCTTTCACTTCTTCCCTAACTTGAAGTGTTCTGCCTTCTTGAACATGACAGTTGGATGTATGACTGTGAACTGCTGTTCACCCCTGCAGTAGGTCTCCTCAGCCCAGGCACACTGAGTCTGCATGTGCACTTTTCCATGCATATCTGGAAATGAAAATTCATTTTGGTGACTGGCTGTTTTGTTGGATGGGCAAGGAACTGTTATTAAGGATGCATCGAGACATGTGCAAGCCAGTTTTAGAGTCTCACATTAGTCTGTTTACTCTTTTCTTCAGTACGCTTTTCTTCAGTATGCTTTTCTTGGTGATGTTCATGGAGAAACTAGTGTTTGAACTTCCTTTTTCATCCAAGGGAAAACAATTACTCTTGGAAGAAATCTCTGCTAAACAATGCTGGGCAGCCTACAGATGCAAAACAAAACTGGACCCCGAAGAGGTCAAATTGAAGCAGTGAAGACCCCAGTCCAACAAAACCTCTAATTACACGATTTACACCAACAGTAAGACAAAAGTGCTGTATTTAAATCCCATTTAAATACATTTAAATATATAAAATCCCATTTAAATGCATAAAAACATTTCACTCACGGTTAGGATGGTTTAAAACTATATTTTTAGACGGTAAATTAACTTTTTTTCAAATCTGGGACTATAAAATGTTATAAAGAGGATGTAAGGTGTGACGCAATTGGTTCCTTTGAGGACAGAAGGCCATAAAGGGACACTAAAGTGCTAGCTCAAAATCTAATCTTACAATAGCCAGCCATCTATATCTGCTTGCATCAATTACATGCATATTAATGTCTATATGCCTATCTACATTAGATATTTATAAGTGGTATAACCATTTGTAATATGCTATATAAGGAGTGAAAGCTATTTATACCTAACACAGTTGTGAAAATTCATATTAATAAATATCTTAGTATATAAAGAGTAACTTTATTCTTGATGCACTGCATACACAATTCATTTCACTGAAGTTTAGCTACAGTGTGTTGTATTTTTCATTCTAAAAAGCAGTTCTACTAATATTGAATCAGGAATGGTTTATTATAAAGTAGTCAGTAGAGCTATAACTGTTTATTACATTTGTGGTATTGTAACGCATAAAATAAAGTAATAAAAAAAGTTTAGTTAAATCTGAATTTGGATAACGTTAAGAAATGAGGCTATTCCTTCCATTGGAACATTTAAAATCCCTGAGAGTGTTAATTCTGGATCAGAGCTGTAACTGGGGACTCATGTTACCTCACTTTGGCTATTGAAAAGTTGAGTGCCTCCCTGTCCACACACTTTCAGTACAGAGAAACAAAGGCACAGACATCTCCAGAGCTGAAAATATGAATGTTGGCTTGTAGAGCTACGTTAGATGAGGTATCTCATCTTCAGAGAGCTAAACTGAGGTTAGAAATATCATGCCCACAAATCAGGAAAAAAAAAACCCAACTGAAACCCCACATATTTTAACTTCTATCTAAAGAAACAACTTCTTTAATATAATCACCATTTGCTGTTGAATTTAGGTATCTGAAGATCATTTTTCTCAGTACAAAACTTAGTCTGTATTTCTTAAGTATCTGCTACAGTTTACCGAACTACAAGTTTCCATGGCCACTTATGGAAATATGTGGAGATTTTGCTTAAGAATAAATAAGTGTTTTTGTAAGAAAAAGTAAAAAAGAACCTCAATATCCATTTGACCTCATTACCTCCTGGAGTGCCTGTGAGCTCAGAAACGTTTCTGCTTTGTTTAGGAGTCTTAGGCTTGAGCTATTAAAAGGTCCAGTCAAACAGTTACATAGAAAACAGGATAGCAGACCAAGATGAATGTCAAAGTAGGGAAAAATGCTTTAGTATTGAAAACACTATAAAAGTGCAATTATGCTGAGGAGAAAAAAATATAAACATATTTCTGAACATCCTAAATATTTTAAGTATCTATAAATATTCATTGCGTATCCATCCCCCATACATATTTAAAACCCAAAGCCTCTGCTTTCATTAAGTGAATGCTACTGGAGATAAAAGTATGCTTAAAAGAAATAGAACAATTATTGTTGGACCAGCTGTAGTGATAAATCACAGCCAGGCAGAGAAATTAGGTTCCAAAAATGGAAATAAATGCACATTCACACTGGATTTCCAGCAGAGAAGGAAAGCGAGACAGCAAAGAGAGGTTTGCAAACTGGTGTCATATAGCTGAAGAATTAAAAACACACCATTGCAAAATGATGGACAGATTTTACTTAAGACTGCTTTGGAGGTTGACATTTTTGAAACAGAAAGGGAGGACAGCAGTTTAAATTAACTAATTCTTTAAATCAGGCTAGGTCTCCAGGCTATGCATTGTGAATCCTTCTCTTGTTCCATTGTTTCTTTGCTTTCCTGCCATCTATTGTTTCTATTGTGAAATAATTCGGTGGCAGAGGTCTTTTGTTCTTTAGAAGAGGCAATCTCCTAACCCAGAGTTGAGTTTCTGAGCAATCATCACTTTGCAAACTTCACACCACTTTTACAGTGCTGATTAATAGTATTGCATTTGCATGTAGAAAGAAAAAGAAAAGCCTGATGTGTGCTCTTAGGCATGGTTAGAAAACTTGGAGGTTCGTTTTAGAATCACCTTTCCTCCTAACCAAATTCTCTACCAAAGATCCTACTTTCCATGTGCCCTTTAAGCCTCTTTCATGGCAATTCCTGGCTTCTCTTTCAACTAATTTGGATACAGGTTATTTGAGGTGCACATTATCTATACCAAATTATGGTCATATCATAGATACAGCAGGTATAGCAAGAAACAGATTATTTCCCCCAAAACAGACACCTCTACAACAAAGGGAAATGACAGTCAGAAAAGAAGAGACAGAGAATGTAAGGATTCAATACAGAAAGCCCTTCTTAAACAGGCAGCCAACAGATGGAGCAGTCTGTGCAGGAGATTGTGCAGAAGGATTCAAAAAAGGAGGCATCCTTGACCATGGTGACTGAGAGAAATGCCTAAAATATGGTGGAAAGCAAATATCATATTCATCTTTATGAAGGGGAAAAAAGTCCCAGAGAACTACAGGCTAGTCAGGTTCATCTTGATTCCTGAGAAGGTGGTGAAGCAGTTAATCCTGGAATCTGACATTTTCAGGCACAATAAGGACAAGAAAATCATCAGTAGTCAGCATGGGTTCACCAAGCAAAATTCATGTTTGACCAACTTCATGAACTTCTATGATGAAGTGACTGGCATGGTAGATGAGAGGAAAGAAATGGATATTATCTACCTGAGTTCAGGAAGGCCATTGACACTGTCTCACATAAGATTTGCATAGTAAAGCTGCTGATGTATGTTATAGATGAGCAGACTGTGAGGCAGACTGAAAACTGGCAGAGGTGATCTGTGATGTAAAGTCTTGTTGGAGGCCAGCAGCTAGTCATGTACCCCAGAGTCAATACTGGGTCCAGTCCTGTTTAACGTCTTCATTAATGATCTGGATGATGAGGAAGAGTGTACCTTCTGTAAGTTTGCAGATGACACGGAACTGGAAGGAGTGACTGATAAGCCAGAGAGTTTGTGCTGGAGCCAGTTCCAGCATGTAATAATCCTACCACCATTAATGATAACAATGATAACTAACAAACAGCTTTCTCATGTATATAACAAATTTATGCTGAATCTAGTTTTGAAAAGCAAATGAGGGTTGTCTGAAACTCAAAATGCTGCCAAACATATATTCAATCAGAGTATTTGGGGCTTTTGCCCTGATCAGACTCATTAAAATACTTGATAGTATTAAAGGCTTATGATAAGCACTTTCTAAGTTATTGCAAGGTGGACTGGATTCTGAATATTGTATTAGGTACATGATGGGTCAATAAATAAATATATTAAGAAATCTAAGTAAGAAAATGCTGCTGTAAGAAATGGAGGTTGAGAAACTTCATTAAGAAGCACAGAATACTGGTTACTTTATAGAGACAAAAAAGTAAAGTTTTTTTCAAAGCAAAAAGTGAATTTCCAGCCTCCAAACCAAATAGGAGTAATTCATAAGAGGCTCCTCTTCTCATGACAGGAATGGCTTGAACTCTGCAGTGTTAGTAATGCTCGAGTTTCTTTTCTATTTTCTCTATATGACAGGAGTCCTTCATTCGCTGTATTTAAATATCTCTTCAGAAATCTGTTCTGTACATTTAGAATGGATTCCTTGAGATTTACTGCGATACTAGGGTTAAAAAATTAAGTAAGGTGTCTCTCTTCACAGTGCTAGAAGATGACTAGTTCTGATTTCCCTTAATGAGAAAGTATTTTTTGGGCAACAAAAGCTGAGCTACGTGTGATTCTGCCATCATCACCATGTTATGGGAGAAAAATGATGGCATCTGAAGCACCTCCTGGGTTACCAAGCATCATCGTGATGCTCACCATACAGCACATGGGACAGAAGAAAACCTTGTCCAATGTCACACTTGTGTGCAAGTTTGTACCCCTGCAATAAGGCATTGCTATATAGTAATGAGCCATAACTTTTTGTATTGAGATTGCAAGACCTTGTCAAATTTACTCTGTCTGAAGAGTTCTTGACCTGCCTAAAACTTTGTTTTTCATGGTTTATCAGTAGCAGCAATTTTTATAACTGACCAGATGTCTATGGCTAATTTGTTCTGCTTGTGTTTGTCTTTGGATGGTGAAAGCACTGTTTCACACAGGCAGCAGTAACAAGAAATTATTCCATCTAGAGTGGGATATTTATGACTCTAACACTGTGATGTAGCATAGAAAAATATAAGTTTACCATGGCAGCAAAGGCCTTGAGAAGTGAATATACAGGATGTGAAATAGAGAAATACAAGTATGGGATGATAAAAATGGGACATAAGCTGGGCAATGGATATTCAAACCGCAACTTAAAGAAACGAAGACTGGCACCTATATGAGATTATCCATTACTAAGAGCAAGAAACCAAGAAGAGGGAAGAAAGGTGGGGTAGAACCTTCTATGCAGAAGGAACAGCAAAGCCCAACCATATATAATAATATTCTGCAGCAGAGGATAGAAACAATCCTGCACAGGTAGCAGAGATGGCAATACAAAAAACTACTCTCCTCACTGAAGTTTCCCATCCCCAAATAGATTTCTGTCAGGTTTCGGTGTGTATTTTAATTTACTCATCTGCTCTTTCTTGATGTACTTGTGCAACCCACGTAAGTTGTCTCCTTCTAATGATTTATGGCTGTACCTTGTGAAAATACATTTTTAGTTTGGCTCCTGAAAATGGATCGAGTGATACTGCCAACACAAATATCCTTGTCTGTCAACATTTTCTCTTTTTAGTGGTGTTTTCTTTTGCTTTCAATTTTTCACTTGAACTTCATTTAGAATTAGTTGAGGCAGCCGTGAAGTACCTTTATATATTAGCATTACATACTGCTTATTCAGGGCCAAATTCCCAGCTAGTGACTTACAGCTGCTGGAAAAGTGGCCTTCAGCATTGCCTTGATAAAGCCTTTTATAAGCAGATCACCTCTTTTTAGACCACAGGGGTTCTACTGTGTTCATCTGACATGAGCCAACTGGCACAGAATCATAGAATCATAGAATGCATTGGGTTGGAAAGAACCTTAAGATCATCAAGTTCTAACCCCTTGCCATGGGCAGGGACACCTCACACTAAACCATGTGATCCAAGGCTCTGTTCAACCTGGTCCTGAACACTGCCAGGGATGGAGCAGTCACCACTTCTCTAGGCAGTCTGTTCCAGTGCCTCACCACCCTCACACTAAAGAACTTCTTCCTTATATCTAACCTGAACTTCTCCTTGAAGGGATCATCATGCTCCCTTTTGCCCTTGTGTTGAACCGAAGACTCAGGTGAATTAGCAGGAGCCAGAAATGTTTAGAAATGTTATAAGATATGTGATATTTGTGGGCTCCCAATTTTCCAGAATTGAACCTTAGGGCAACCATACCTGAATTCCTGACATGTAGGCTGTCACTATCATGTTACTCAGCTTTCAGGCTGGCAGTGTTCTTCAGTTTCTCCAAGACAGAAACACTGAAACAAGTCAAAATAAGGGATTATAAAATTCTAATGATTAAAAGCCACTGTGATGAGAAAATACTGTCAATTCTCACAGAGAATTTTCCCAGAGAACTCCCTATTTTCTTGAAGCTTTATGTTTGGATCTACAATACATAAATAGAACATAGAATCATAGAATAGTTAGAGTTGGAAAGGACCTTAAGATCATCTAGTTCCACCCCCCCCTGCCATGAGCAGGGAAGCCTCACACTAGAACATGCCACTCAAGGTTTTCCCTAACCCGGTCTTGAACACCGCCAGGGATGAATCATTCACAGCTTCTCTGGGCAGCCCATTCCAGTGCCTCACCACCCTTACAGCAAAGAATTTCTTCCTCAAAACCAATCTAAACCTCCCCTGTTTAAGTTTAAACCCGTTACCCCTTGTCCTATCACTGCAGTCCCTAATGAAGAGTCCTCTCCAGCATTCTTATAGCCCTACTTCAGGTACTGGAAAGCTGCTCTGAGGTCTCCACGCAGCCTTCTCTTCTCCAGGCTGAGCAGCCCCAACTTTTTCTGCCTATCCTCATACGGGAGGTGCTCCAGCCCCCTGACCATCCTCATGGCCTCCTCTGGACTTGTTCCAACAGTTGCATGTCCTTTTTATGTTAAGGACACCAGAATTGCACACAGTACCCCAAGTGAGGTCTCACAGAGCTGAGTAGAAGTGCAGGATCAGCTCCTTCAACCTGCTGGTCACGCTCCTTTTGATGCAGCGCAGGATACGTTTCATTTTCTGGGCTGTGAGCGCACACTGCAGCCGGCTCATGCTCATTTTCTCATTGACCAGCACCCCCAAGTCCTTCTCCTTAGGGCTGCTCTGAATCTCTTCTCTGCCCAACCTGGAGCTGCTTCTGGGATTGCTCTGACCGAGGTGTAGGACCTTAAAATTGTCATGGCTAAACTTCATAAGGTTGTGTACACATAAACAGTTACGGTATATAAATATATCCTATAAAATGTAACATTATATATATGTATATAGTATATATATTTTTATAGGTGTGTATATTTATCTCCATATTTGTTGCCTGGGCTGCTCAGAGCTTGACAAGAAGAGGAGCATCTGCTTCCTACCCATTCTACACCATCAAGACCAACAGGTTGCTTCAGGAATAGTCTCAGCTGGCAATTCCTTCTCTTGGACCAAAGTTAACAAATTGGGAGCTGTTGGCGAAATCGGAGCCTGTATCCAAATGGTTACTGGAATTGGGGGGGTATTAGATCCAGAAGAGTCTACACACTGTTTTTCCTTCCATAAGCATGCCTAAATTGGACAGAAAGATGCAAGAGAGGAGGCTGGAGGGCAGTATCTTGAAATTCATATATATTTTAATTACATGGGGGCATATTTGTACACACATAACCAAAACATGCCATATGAACAAGTTGGTAGGAGGGTGCCTATTGTCCCCTTGGTTTCTTTGAAAATACATATCTCAAAAGTTTATTTTGTCATGAGTAAAGCCAGAAAAGAACATAGCTATGGGTAATATCATATAAATGCAGGGGCTTAATTCTCAAGGCATGCATCTTTCATTAGGTTTTCTTCTATGCCTGCAAGTTCTCTGTGGCATAGTGGATTTTAATGTTTTCCATCTTTCCCTTCCCTCAATCATTTGTTCCTGTCCAGGACTACATTTTAGTAGCTCTTTATCTATGTCAGTGCAGACATAAAACCGGTCAATGAAGTAAGCTGGCTCAAAAACAAAAAATTGATGCATTTTAGGGGCTTTGTGGGTGGTTTTTTGTTTGGTTTTCCTCCCTTGCAGATATTTAGTTAGTTCAGTTTGCAACATAGCTCCATGAAGAGACAGGAATTAACTACTGCCTGCGTGTCTGAAGGGGCATTATGCACTCATTGACACTGAATGTTCTGCCAAACATGCTAATGTGGACAGTGCTCTCAGCCCTGCAGGGATGGGGTACAGGAAACGTCTGCTTGTCCATGGCTCAGTAGTTGGGAGACTTACCTTGCTACGCATACACATGCAGTCATTGGTTGGGAGTGAAGGAAGGATTGCTAAGTAGGTGTGGACTGATGACAGTGATCTTTTAGGCCTGCCTGATAAATGTCAACTCCTGTTACAGAGTATTTGTGTCCCCACCAGCCAAATTATCTTAGAATCATAGAATAGTTAGGGTTGGAAAGGACCTTTAGATCATATCTTTCCAACCCCCCTGCCATGGGCAGGAATACCTCCCACTGCTCTCTTCTATGGAAGACACAGGTGAGGTTTTTTTCAGACATTGTTCCATCTCTTTTCTGCTCTTTGCTTTTCCTTTTGCACCAAAATTACAGTTCAGCCACATCAGCAGGAAGATCTACCCCAATAAACCTGGCCATTCAAACACATTAGTGGTGGTTTGCTCTTGTTGGAAGCTGGAGCCTTCATATCCTCACTAAATCCTCTTTTCTTCTTTTGATTATCTCTATCTGATTCCCCATCTCTAGTTGCAACAGCATAAAAGTATTACTTAGTTCCTATTCCAGCTCTGCCATGGCATTACTAACTGCCCTAAAATATCCTCCTGGAAGTAGCTGTGTTTCCCCAAAACTAATAGAAAAATCAACATCACACTGAAGCTGCTGGTGGTTCTGGTGTCCTCAACATAAAAAGGACATGAAACTGTTGGAACAAGTCCAGAGGAGGGCCATGAGGATAATCAGGGGACTGAAGCACCTCCCATATGAAGAGAGGATGAGAAAGTTGGGGCTGTTCAGTCTGGAGAAGAGAAGGCTGCATGGAGACCTCAGGGCAGCTTCTATTATCTGAAAGGGGCTTATAAAGATGCTGGGGAGGGACTATTCATTATGGATTGTAGTGATTGGACACGGGGTAATGGGTTCAAACTTAAACAGGGGAAGTTCAGATTGGATATAAGGAGGAAGTTCTTTACTGTAAGAGTGGTGAGGCAGTGGAATGGGTTGCCCAAGGAAGCTGTGAATACTCCATTGCTGGCCGTGTTCAAGGCAGGGTTAGTGGCATGGTTTAGTGGGAGGTGTCCTTGCCCATGGCAGGGGATTGGAAATGAATGATCTTAAGGTCCTTTCCAACCCTAACTATTCTATGATTCTATGTTTAAAAATAACATAAGAAAAACTGAGTGAGACCATTGGATCTTGTCCTTTGGCATCCTGTCCCTGATGTTGGTCAATTGGAAATGGCTAGGCTGGAAAATATGAAGTTTACCCAAGTGCTGTTTCCCGGTAAAAGCCTCCTAGTCATAAGTGGCTCTTAAACTGTGTGAGCAGACACCTCCTGTGGATCTTGGTGGATCTTTCTTAAGATTATCCTTAACTTTCTGAAGGCTGGACATTAAAAGTGTGAAAAAAGTTATTCAACTGTGTTCACAGCAGAAGTTTTCATACAACGGAAGGGAACCGAAGTAAATTTGAAGTCTGAAAATGTTTTCCCAAAGTTTTTCTCTGTCTTCAATGCATGGCAATTGCTTGCTTAGGAAACAGATAATTCCATTGTTAAAAGAGGGCTTAAGTATCACAAAGGCATCATGCTGATTGTTCTGAGTGTTCAAGCTAACCTAGAGCAGAGGAGCAGGGGATTTCAAGGTAATGTAGGGGGGAAGGTTGGGGGAAGGTTAGCCTTTTATTGCCTATTAAGCCTCCCCCAGACTTCTAGGTCTACAGGAAACCCTATTAAGAAGCACCATGACACATCAAATTGGGAAAACAGCATCATGTTTCCTTTTGCAAGGCGGTGTCCTTGAGGAAGGTCATGGGAGACACTTGTTAAAACCTGTGACATATGTACTCAGGCAGCACCAAGCCGAGGAACACTGCACCCTTTCTGCTCTTTCCATCAATCCAGCAGTTTCCAGCAGTGAGGAACACTTTATTGTCACCATGAATAAACACTGAGGATGTATTGCTTTTTAAATAACAGGCACTGTCTCAAGTGCAAGAGATCAAACACAGCTTCTTTGGCTCGCAACTGGATGCAGACTGCTAAGCGTGACTAGAAAGGAGAAATATTCTAATTTGCAATAGATTTCTCCCTCTTTTCCCCCTTCCCTCCTGCCTCCCCCCTCCCCCCTTCCATAGCTTAGAGATATATTTAAAAACAATAAAACTCATTTTGTTGTTTTTAATTACACTGATTCCCAAGGCTGGTACTGGAGGGCAGCGGTTTTGCTGAAAAATAATCCCGCTTTGACAATGGGAACTTGAGAGAGTGGTGGAACAGATTGCAAACTGTTTCCATGCCTGGTTTAACTGCTTGACTGCCAGCCTTTGCAACTGCTTGTCAGTAGGCATCTACTTACATATACAGCTCGCTCTAGTTTCACCTTGCTACTATTAAACTAACAAACTGCATCAAAGAACAAGTCTTGCATAGTGCTACGCACAGGCACGGATGAGTTGCAGGGATCTCATTTGTAAGTAAGATCTGCGGAGATCAAGAGGCAAAAAAAAGTGTGAAAAGATAGGAATTTGAACAGCATAATAATAACAAAAAACTATAGCAAAACAGGAATCTGTAGTACATCATCTTAATAATTGCTTACACATCCCCACTGACACAGGGAGCTGGGGGAAAGAGAATATCAGCTCTAAACAGCAAGAATTTTGAATTTCATGTGAATTTCTTGAATTTAGGTACATTGCACTGAACTTGGCCAGGCAGAAGATAGGCAGCCGTTCTAACCAGGATGATCATTTAGTCCCCAGCAGCAGCAAACTCAAGGTTGAGAAGGTTGTCTACAAGGCACATTATTCGCTTACTGCTGACACTCAGTTTGGGAAGTCACTGTCTCTCTCCACCGACACTTGTGGGTGTTTAGTTACCCAAACACATTGTGTAAATTACTTTTAAACCACTAAAGTGAAGGGAGATGAAACTTTCCATAAGTATATATGTCAAACTCGCATACCTGTGTAGGAAGAGTGAATTGGCAGTAACAGACTAGTCTACACCTAGAGGAATGCCAAGCTTCATCTTCATCTTCATTCAGGAATTCTGTCTGCCCACTGAGTTCAGAGTGAGAGATAAGCAATGTGTCTACCTGTGGCTGTGGGTAAAGCAGTGATTCCCGCTGTGTTGGATATGCCAAGGAACATATTGCCAAGGTATTCAGTGTATTGCCATGGAACATATGCCACACTCCAGAAAAACTTATACAACACTTCAGTAACCTGATTGAGACAACAATGAAATGAATTCTTTGCAACTGTTGCTTTTGAAGAGGAAAATGGAGGTCTTCATGGGCTGGTGATCTCTCAGACTTTCCCTTCTCAACCCTTCCCTTAATCCTTCTCTTTTCCCCTCATAGGCTCCAAAGGTGAAGTCAGAGAAGAAAACTTGACTACTGTGCTGTGTGAATGATGTGATGTTAATGCATATTTAATTTGGTGTTCAAATAAAAGAAACTATTCTCTCTCCATTCTACATGCCTTACCACCACAACACCTCTTCGGACCTTTGATGGGCACCTGTAGCAAAATGCTGGTCTGTAGCACAGTGATGAGCAGACATCATTGAAACACGAGATAATAATTTGCCTTGTAGGGAGAAACACCAAATTTGAAGCCCACTGCCTTTTGTGTCCTTTATCAACTTGCTTCAAACTTTCCACAGCACATGAAGCAGGAAGAACAATTACTTCTACTGTAAAATTACTCTGGGAAACGGTGAAAATTAACAGAGCATTGCACATATATACAGGTACATAGCAAACCACATGTCAAGGGAAATTTCTGCCTTCTGATACCAGCCTCCAAACAAGGCTTTCACTAGTTATAAACACTTCCCTGCTTCCACAAGTTTCAACCTGTATTTATATTTTCATCTTGCCTTGTAAGCCAGACCTAGGTTACAAAATACAGCACGTTTCTTTCCTGGGGTCTTTCCCAGTGCAAAATTGCTTCATGGGTTATCTCCTTTACCGGGCCTTTTTCTTTTATGCTTCATTTTCCTTTAACTTTTCTTTTACCTTTTTATCTTTTTTTTGCCTTAGTATTCATATACATATAATAATTATAAGGAGTTATAATACTATAACTCCTTATAATAGCTTCCTTAGTCTTTATAGCTGTTTCAGGACTGACACCGGCTTTTAAAAAACTTTCATCATGAGAACATGCCACTGTACACGTTCTTTGAAACATTCTTTAACTCATAAGCAATTTCCAGAAACTGAACATATCATAACAGCAGATCTGATGCCAGTGCTTGTTGAAGAGTGTGGAAAACGTCCTCTTAACTGTCTTATGTCCTGTGTCTCATAGAACCTTTAATTTTTAAAGGAAATGTATGTATGTGTAGGTGCATTTTAGATATAAATCAGTTTGATCTGGAAATCTAAACATGGTTTCTAACGGTTAAAGAAATGAAGTTTTAGAAGAACAAAATTCAGCTTCTTTGAAAAACAGAACATTTAAATGCTATAAAATGGAACTTGAAGTGATGGCAGAAGGGGGTATATGACATGTAACTTAGGTCTTAGTGACTGAGGAGGTCCCTTCAAGTCACCAAGCTATCCAAAAGGGAAGTGTCAGAACACTGTGTCTGCATCCTATAGGAACGAATTGAGAAGTGAACTTACATATATCCTCGGATAAATCCAGAACTCACTGAGCAATTGTCATGGGTTCAGCAGTAGCAGTCATTTTTCTCCTTCTCGGTAGCTGGTGCAGTGCTGTGTTTTTGACTTGTGGC
>JANRGW010046834.1:0-45831 GCA_024733675.1 Psilopsiagon aymara
AGATAGATAGATAGATAGATAGATAGAAAGAATACATTTATATCTGTATAGTATAGACAAAGATAATGTGACTTCAGGGAGCAGACTTACCATTTACCAGTAACTTTTCCCAGAAGAGGTTTATTTTTAATTCTTAGCCTTTTAGGTGGCCAAGTCAGACTTAGTCCACACCAACATCTTGAAATCATGGCATTCTTGCACCAAAAGCTATATCTGTTCAAATTTATCAATACTGTGCTAGACAAGAACAACCAAAACAAAGCAAATTTCACTCACTCCTGATAACTTGCAAAGGTTGGAAGGTTACAGGCTCTTTAGAAAAGACAGGTCTGGCAGGTGGGGAGGGGGAGTTGCTATTTGTGTTAGGGGTAGGCTGGAAAGTGTGGAAATCTCTCTGAGGATATATGACCAGTCGACAGAGACTTTGTGGGTTGGGGTTAAAGGGACAACAGCAATGGGAGACATTATTGTGGGGGTCTGTTACAGACCACCTGATCAAGAGAACTCGGTGAATGAAGCACTCTATAGACAGATAGGAACAGCCTCAAGCTCACAGGCCCCTGTCCTCATGAGGGACTTCAACCACCCTGATACCGGTTTAGGAATGGTACGGCCCGGCACAAGCAATCCAGGAGGTTCCTCGATTGTGTGGAAGACAACTTCCTTCTGCAAATAATAGAGGAGCCAACATGGAGAGGTCCCGTGCTTGACCTCATGCTCACCAATAGGGAAGGGCTGGTTGGAAATGCGATGCTCCAGGGCAGCCTTGATTGCAATGATTATGAGATGTTCGAATTTGAGATCCTCAGGACAGTGAGAAGAGGGTGCAGCAAGCTCACTGCGCTGGACTTCAAGAGAGCAGACTTTGGCCTCTTCAGGAACCTTCTCAGTAAGGTTCCATGGGATATGGCCCTAGAGGGCAGGGGGGGACAAGACTGTTGGTTGATATCCAAGGATCACCAACTACAAGCTCAGAAGTGCTGCATCCCAACTAGAAGGAAATGCAACAGGAGTGCCAGGAGACCTCCTTGGATGGATAAGGAGATGCTGAGGAAAACTGGACAGAAAGAAGAGGCTTATACAGGTAGAAGCGAGGACAGGTGGCCTGAGAGGAATACAGGGATGTTGTCTAGGAAGCTAGGAAAGCTAAGGCTCACTTGGAATTAAACTTGGCTAGGGATGTTAAAGATAACAGCAAGGGATTCAATAGGTACATAGCAAATAAAAGACAGACTAGGGACAATGTGAGCCATCTCTGGAAGCTATCAGGAGAACTGGCTACCCTGGATTTGGCGAATATTGAGGTTCTTAATGACTTCTTTGCCTCAGCCTTCACTGGCAAATGCTCTGACCACACCACTCAAGTCTTGAAAGGCAAACGCAGGGACAGTGAGAATGGAGAACTTGGGCCCACTGTAAGAGAGGATCTGGTTCGAGACCATCTTAAGAACCTGAATGTACGCAAGTCCAAGGGACCTGACGAAATCCATCTGTGGGTCCTGAAGGAGCTGGCAAATGAAGTTGCTAAGGCACTGTCCACCATAAAATCACCATAAAAAATCATGGCAGTCAGGTGAAGTTCCCAAAGACTGGAAAAAGGGAAATATAATCCTCATTTTCAAGAAGGGAAAAATGCATGAGCCGGGGAACTACAGACCAGTCAGCCTCACCTCTGTGCCTAGCAAAGTCTTGGAGCAGATTCTCCTGGATGGAATGCTGAGGCACATGAAGAACAACAAGGTGCTTGGTGACAGCCAGCCTGGCTTCACTAAGGGGAAATCCTGCCTGACCAATCTGGTGGCCTTCTATGATGGGGCTACGGAACTGATGGACAGGAGTAGGGCAGTTGATGTCATCTACCTGGACATGTGCAAATCGTTCGACACTGTCCCATATGACATCCTTGTCTCTAAATTGGAGAGATATCAATTTGATAGGTGGACCACTCAGTGGATAAAGAACTGGCTGGATGGTCACATGCAAAGAGTTGTGCCCAATGGCTCAATGTCCAGCTGGCGACCAGTAACGAGTGGTGTCCCTCACGGATCGGTGTTGGGACCGGTCTTGTTCAACATCTTTGTTGGTGACATGGGCAGTGGGATGGAGTGCACCCTCAGTATGTTTGCAAATGACACCAAGCTGGGTGGTTTGATTGATATGCTGGAGGGAAGGGATGCCACCCAGAGGGACCTTGACACGCTTGTGAGGTGGGCTGATACCAACCTGATGAAGTTCAACCATGCCAAGTGCAAGGTCCTACACCTGGGTGGGAGCAATCCCAGGCACAGTTAGAGGTTGGGCAGAGAAGAGATTGAAAGCGGCCCTGCGGAGAAGGACCTGAGGGCATTGGTCAATGAGAAAATTAACATGAGCTGGGTTTAGTGTGTGCTTGCAGCCCAGAAAACCAACCATATCCTGGGCTGCATCAAAAGGAGTGTGACCAGCAAGTTGAAGGATATGATCTTGCTCTTCTACTTTGCTCTCATGTGAGAAAATGCCTGGAATATTGTGTGCAGTTTTGGTGTCCTCAACGTAAAAAGGACATGGAACTGTTGGAACAAGTCCAGAGGAGGGCCACAAGGATGGTCATGGGACTGGAGTACCTCCCGTATGAAGATAGGCTGAGAAAGTTGGGGCTGTTCAGCCTGGAGAAGAGAAGGCTGCGTGGAGAACTCATAGCAGCCTTCCAATATCTGAAGGGGGGCTATAAGGATGCTGGGGAGGGTCTCTTCCTTAGGGACTGTGGTGATAGGACAAGGAGTAACGGGTTCAAACTTAACCAGGGGAAGTTTAGATTGTCTATAAGAATGAAATTCTTTACTATTAGGGTGGTGTGGCACTGGAATGGGCTGCCTGAGGAAGTTGTGAACTCTCTATCTCTGGTGGTGTTCAAAGCCAGGTTGGACAGAATCTTGGGTGGCATGATTCAGTGGCAGGTGTCCCTACTCATGTAAGGGGGACTGGAACTAGATGATCTTAAGGTCCTTTCCAACCCCAACTATTCTATGATTCTATGATTCTAAGTCATCTCAGAGTGCAGTGGCTGAGAGAACAGAAGAGGTAGGACTCACTGACTGTAATTATATTTCTCTGAAACTCATAAACAAACACTGATCCTTGTGCTCTAGAGCGTTTTAGAGTGAATTAGAGAAAGACAGGCAATTTTAGAATTTTAGGGTATGGGTCATCTAGGAATTTTCCCCAGTTACTTCCTAATGAAATGGACAGTGACCAAAGAGTTTCTCTCTCTGTCCATTGTATACAGCAAGGTGTAGATGACTAGCTCAGATGGAAATGTAGACATTCATCCCAAAGTGATCTTCATCCACTTAGAAAAAGGAGTGAGGATTTCCACCCTCTGGTGAAAGAAAGAGAACCACAGGTTGAGAAGTCTGATGGGTAAATTTCCCTTTGGAAGACTGAGAGCAGAAAGAATCAGTGGCAAATCTTCCTTTGATTTCTAAGGAAGCAGTGTTTTACTTTCAAAGTTAAGACTGAAAGTAGAGAAAAAATGCAGGCAATGTGCGTCATTGCGGTATTACAGCCACACATAATATGAATTCAAGTGAATGTACAGCAACAGGGTCTCAAAGGTTATACACAGTCATTGGGATCCATTCATAGCAGTTTGAAATGGCTAGGCATTTTGCAGGTGGAATACTTGCAAAAAATCTGCTTTAACATGTTTTTATTTTTTCAAATAAAAAAATATGGCTGACATCATAAAGGTTTTTGTTTCATTGTTTAGATATCCATATTTTCAAGTCAAAAAAATGAAATTACATTATTGTAAACATATTTCATTACAGGCTATTTTCACTCTTTTTTTAGAGCTTAATAGAAATACTAATAAAAATGTATCCCAGCTTAGGGCTGTCTTTGGGGTCTTTTTTCAGTCTGTGAAATTCAAATTACTTCCAAATCCTGAATTAAATGGTTTTCAGTAATTTCCCCAATTTTAAAATAGTTTTATGATTGTGCTTACTATTTAATTATGGTCCAAGAGGAAGAAGAATTCTAATTATCACATTTTTCTTAAAAATGTTGCTGAATCTACTCTTTTTGTGTAAAGACCAAGTGCTTTGATCTTTTTTTGTTTGTTTGTTTATAGTATGCTGCAGTGCCTGATGCAGCCATCCAGGGTGGGAGTGTGACATCACACTCTGGTTCCTCTGTCCTTGGTAAAAATCCAATATAGTACAAAGGAAACTGTAAAGCCTATAAAGTGTGATCTAGTTATTCTTCCTATTCAGCTTTAATGAATGTGCATGTGGGACTGCACCTATTATCACAGAGTGAGTATTGGTAAAGCATTACATTGGGATGGAGGTAGAGGTGAGGCTGGAGGTGTGGAAGGTTATTGTTTTGAGCCCCACGTTGACAAAATTTGCGGCAGCATGGGGCAGCCCTCCGATATTTCCACAAAACAACATGATACTAAATCATGGGAAGGTAGCCTAAGGTAACTACCTCAGGGAAGCGTAGCTGTGAATCTTATGGATTTCATGCACCAAAAACTTGTTCTGGGTCCTGGATAGATGTCTGAGTTATTATTACTTGAACTGATCAAATATACCTGATCATGTTTGCATGTGTGCAACAACTGACCCACCATATGGCAGTGTCATCACAGCCTTAAACAGGTGTTTGGGCCAGAATAAATTTAATTTGGGTCCAATCCAAAAGATATTTTGGAAGCATAAGCATGTGTTAAACTCCTTAGTCCCTTTACACACACCGACACACATGAAGAGCTGTTTTCTTTGCTGTGGTTTTTACATGATGAGTACATAATGTTATGCACTAGTTTTAAATATTTGCTCCTTCTCAAATAAATGTAAGAGACTTGTTTTAGCTTTTGTTATTTAGTTTTTCTTGTTTCATCTTCGTTTTTTTTTTTTTTTTTTTCCTCTCCCCTGCCATCTGGGTTTCCACAATTAGAGGTAGGATTCATCTTAACTAACCTTCACTGTCTGAAAGGTGAATGGCCTAAAATAATCACCTAGGGTCTCTCTGCAGTCTGCAGAGAAAAACGGACAACTCCAAAAAGTGATTTGTTCCAACTTAAGCCAGATGTCTGACACAGGCAGGACAAATCAGTCTTTGAGGGTGCCGATTTCTCTCTACTGAATAAATAGAGCCCAGCTATCTAGTCTAGACCAAGTACCTAATTTTAGGAAAGTAAAGGTAGGTGAGATAAATCCTGTCCTTAGCATCTTATGATACTATTGTTCTTATGGTCATATGATATGTTATTATTTATATACCAGAGTAAAGTGCTTACGTGAAAAATACTAATTATATAGGCACTGGTCTAAGAAGGAAATACAGCATTTAGTTATAGAGAACGTGGAACAGTAAATGTAGAGATTAAGAATGAAATTGCAAGATTAATTATCAATGTCTGTAAAACTGCCTGTTTGGCTTGGCAATAAATTACACAGCTGCAGATTAATGCAATTAAATACTTTAACACCTTGAAACATATATGGTTTTTGTCATCTTACAGAAAAATTCCATTTTCCATTTCTGTGGACTTGTCCAAGTAGATATACAATGATAGTAACATACAGTTTAATTTTACACTCAGATTCTCATTAAAGAAATATCTTAACAATATATTTTAAAGAAATTGCATGCTTATTTCGTAAAAGTAGTATTTTCAAAAGACAGTTCAAAGTTAGGTGAAAAGAAAAAGTAATGGTTTTTCCATACTGGAAGGACATGGTCAAACAACAATTAATATGAAAAATTAGTCTTTTTTAAAATTGCCCTGTATTTCTGAGAAACAGTTTGTGAGGTACTGTAATAATAAATTAGAGTTCGGGGAAATATCTCTTTAAGAAAAAAAGCCCTTCTAAATGTAAAACTCATGAATGCAGAGGACATCATTAAAATTGCACACATATTATGCTGAGACTATATTATCAAGCTGTAAATGTAAGTACCCAAAAATTAGTACTCCAGAAAATATCTGAACAAGGACTCAGCCCCCTTGTGGGGACTCAGAAAGCCACTGTTTAATTAGGTGGCTAATTAATTTTTTTTTTTTTTTTTCACAGAAAAATCACCACTTTTACATTCCTGACTTCCAGAAACTCATAGTCAGAAGAATCTTGAAACCAAAAGCTTGTCTTTAGGAGCATGTAGGGCCAGTAAATTCAGCGGATTTTTATGACATGCAGACAAATGCTTTGCATAGCCTGAAACACATTCTATTAAGAAATGTTCAGTCTTCAAACAACGGTAGAGCTTGTGTCCATTATAAACTGATCAGTCAGGTGATAAACAACACAGCTGGTCAAAATGATCATCACAATCTTCCCTTACTACGAGAAAATTTCCCTTATATTAAGAAGGCTTTGGGGTGTGTATAGAGGAGGGGTAGGAGGGAGGATGCTTAAGGGAAATATAGTTAATTTGTATTCCTCTTAAAGAGTTTTGATCAAAAAAATTAACTCTGACCCTTCCTTTCCAAAATTGCTCTCATGGGGGGTATTTTTGCATTGGTTTGAAGAAATCCATTTTTTTTAAAAAAAACACAATTCTGTATATCTACAGGATCTAAATGTGTTTCTGCCCATTGACTGTAAGGAAGCCCTGAACAGACCATCTCATATATAAACATCTACATTTTGAGAAATGAATTATACCCTCTCTCCTGCCAGTAATGATAATGTAATGTGGCTGTTTGATTCATGGTTGCAAAGGACTAAGTCACTGCAGTGAGCCAAGAGTTATAAAAGTCTGCAGATGTTTCCAATGCAGAGAGCCAGCCCGAGGAGGACTTGCAAAATCTGCCCAATATGTGGACATATATGAAGGTCCATTTACAACTAACAACCTCAAACAAGGCACCAGCTGCCTTGAACAGCTATCGGCAGCATAGCTGCTCCTTTCTGTAGGGTATAAAATTAAAATGAACAGCTGTTTAACGAAACATTTTACATTTTTTTTTTTTAAGTATCCTTCCCCACATGTATTCATATATGTTTCTCCCTTCTTTCATCTAGGAAAAGGACAAAAGTTCCCCTGTCCTCTTTGTCCCTAGTGTCTTTTTCAGAATTACATAATGATGCCCACCAATAAGTAAGTGAATAAAAAACAAAGCTTATACATCTTATTATAACAAGTGGTTGCACTGTTAAGTAAAGGCCAAATGCTCCTTATGGAATAATTTCTGGTGAAACTGTGTCGTATTATAGTATTTTATCTTTTCTTCCGTTACTAAACATTATAGAGAAGGTGGAGTATTTTTGTTGGGTATTTTTCCTGATGCCTCGATTTTCAGGCCATGATAAAGTGGTGAAATGCATGTCCATGTTTTGTGGGATTTCTAAGTCAGTTTAAGGGGTCTTTGTGCTTGTATCCACATGAGCCTCAGAACATGATAGCCTCTCAGGTTTTACCTCCACAGAGCACGCAGGCATGTGCTTCAGGGACACTGGCTTCAATAAAAGCTGAGAACAAATGGTCAGTTCTTATTGAAGCCA
This sequence comes from Psilopsiagon aymara, assembly GCA_024733675.1. NCBI lineage: Eukaryota > Metazoa > Chordata > Aves > Psittaciformes > Psittacidae > Psilopsiagon > Psilopsiagon aymara. Next base: position 7,494 of record JANRGW010046834.1, read on the forward strand.
GTGGCTCTGAGACACATGCCTGCATGTTGGGTGAATCAATGTCTCACGGGCATACAGCCCTGCCCCAGAGGTGCTGGATATTTCATCATCTATAGACTGTACTGGGAGCAGAATGGTAATTTACCATGGGAAACATGCACAAGATGAAAGGACATTTTACCTTTCAATGGCTGCTAAACTCTTGTGGGTTGTATTTCTGTCAGTTCCTAAAACTACGTCCTTCAGGTGTGTGCCAGTATTCAGCAACCAAATTAAGACTCTGCAAGAATTTCCCTTGCGGCCCCATTACCTGTAAAATATGACATGCAATGAGACCATCAAGATGACAAATCCTCAGGAGGGTTTCTCTGTGTATGGGCATCCAATTCATGTGTATCTATGTGGGTGTATGTGTGTAAGAACATTTTTATGCATGTCTGTGTTTCAGTGTTCTCTAGCACCTGCCTTCTTGAGCTGTTTTAATTAGTATCTGATTTTCAAGAGCACTGAATTTATTGAAAGGAATTCTTAAAGAAGAAACCTGAAAAAATAGTGCTGGGAACACTAACAGCAGAAATTACCTCGTCTCACTTGAAGATATAATGGCCGCAGGGAGCATTATTTTATAATTATTTCAGGCTAATGCTAATGTTTAAAAGTTAGTATTTAAATGGAAATGTTTGATCCTGATGAAGCACAGAAATTGGCTGTACCTTTTAAGTTGCCTTTCTCATACACCTCACATACAGACAGTAGACAGGCAGCATAATCCTCTCTGGGGCTTCACATACAAAACAAATCATTATAGTTTTCCCATGTATGCCAAGGTTAAATAAACACCTGTAATGCTCAGTAACTTCAGCTTCTCCATACACTGTATTAGTGGCAGCTTTCCTTAAGGATTTGACTAAGCATATGTCTACTCAGCAAAATGAAGACATGACTTCAGAGCAGATTGCCTTTAGCCTACTAGAAGTGGATAAAGATAATAGCAATGACATGTTGACACAGGCTGAAAAATCGCACATGCACCCACCAGAGGCCCCGGGTAAATCTTCAGGCTCCCAGTCCTCACAGATGGACAGGATGCTATCAGCAATGACAGCCAGTCAATTGACACAGGTTAGTGAAAGACAATCTAATGAGTCCTGTGTTACTGGACTATGAAAATTTGTGACCAGGTAACCACAGCGTGATTCAGCAGCTTTGGTACTCACGTCCACATTTTCCGTGATTTGGCCATGTAATCCCTTCTTATCTATTCATCCTTTCATCTGATCTGTCTAGTAGACTGCAGACTCTCTGGAACAGCGGCTGCCTTTTATGGTCCAGGGTCATGTTCACTTTTCAGGCATTGTTAGCAGGTCAGATCTGCCTTAGAAATTAGCAGTAAAGGTTGATATATTTATTGACAGAACCACCTGTATGCCTCTGCTGTAATACAGGGCCTGATAGCATCTTATCAATTTTTATGATTTTCTCTTAGCAATATTCAAGGTCCACCATCTAGGCACAACATCCTACAAAAGGTCATCTGATTAAAGAGGCTAAAAAATTATTAGCAAGGCCTGCCTGAACTGTTTCTTCTTCTATTCATACCAATAGCAAACTTTCTGTTCATGTTCGGAAATCACCACCTCAGAGTCACTGCCTTTTTCTTTGCATTCAGTTCTTTCCCTGTACACCTTTTAGCCCTCTGTAGATGCTTATAACACTACACTGAACTGTCCTGCCGACTGATTTATTTCAAGGCTGGAGGAAAACATTTGTGCATGAAAGCTGCATAGCACTCGTGGATGATTTTTACAAGTAATTTTGTACATCTGATACTTTTTACCTTTATTTTTTTGTTTTTTGTTTAAAGAATATTGTTTGGGGAAATACACAAAAAAAACCCCACCCTCAACTACATAAGTAGAGAAGTAAGCTTTGCTACTTTGCTTACCTTTATAGGGCCTATGCCAGTAGTCTCCTGATGGGTGAAGGTAGCAGTATTATCAGTGTACAGAGGAACTAACATTCTGTAAAGAATCACAACACAATTGCTGTACCAGGTATTTACTTTAGAAGAACAGACACAGCTCCAGTGACTTCATTAAAGCAATAATCATTTACATCGCCTAAAGGTCTGGTCCGCCGGGAGACTGCCCTATTTATTATCCAATGGTGTCTTTCAGTCTCCTTCTCACTGTTCTAGCCTGCAAAGATCAGCCTTCACAGTTTATCTCCTTTTTATTTACCTTGGTTCTGGTAGTGTTGCCTAATTTGATGATCAAGTTGTTAAATTTTCCTGATTGGGCTGTATCTTCCCTTGATTTAGTGACGCCCTTCTTGAGTGCAGTTGTTGCACACTTTGCTGATTGAGATGCATAATTTAATTTAATAAATTGAGAGAGTTTACTATCATTTTTGCATATTTTATTATTAGGGAAGATTCATATTTTTCAGCTCTGGTTTATTCATTTCCCTTATTTATTTATTTTTGGCAAAGCCAGCTGCACAGACAACGCTTGCTCAGCTGCAAAACTCCGCTGACCAAGCTGTACAATTCAGGCACTGAACTTTTGAATCTTTCCCTTATTAAGGTGCATATTCTAGCAGCAGAAATTCCAGATGCTTTTTGCTTCAGCAGCCTGGGATTATGTGCTAAGCTGTCGACAAATCTGTTGGGGATATCATTTGTTTTAAGACCACTAAAGTGCATTTTCTATAGTTTCAGCTATGGTTTTAGATTCTTTGATAAAGCAAATAAAACTGCAATCAGTTTCTTTGTAAATCTCCCTATTTTGCATATAGTAAGTGGCACAAGCTTTCCATAACCAGCAGCTTCAATCTTTGGAGAAGCGTTTATCCTACTATTTGAAAGAAAACCTAAGCATTTTGCTATCTTAGATTCTGAAGACACAGCAGGTTGGAAATACTGTAATTCCTGTTCAGTTTATTTTGCATAATATATTGGGGGAAAAACAAGCTTGAAACTGGACTGGCAAACGCAGAATGTAATAGCTATATAAACAGTGATAATAGAAGGCTCAATCAGCAAAGAATGCAGCGTGATTATGTATAAAATTTCATCCACTAAAGTTCACAGCGTGATCAGGAAAGGAGGCAGCCAATCAACAGAGCATACAGCTCTACTGGGAATGAATATGTTTTGAAAACTCAGCTACCCAGAATATTCAACGGGATCAGCAAAGTTCTAAAAGGGGCATTTGAAGATAATAATGGATACGGAATTACTAGTGAGTAGAATGACAACCCCTTAGCATGTCCTGTTTCCAGTAATGCCTTCAAAAGAATTTAAGTGCTAGGTTCCTGGGAATACAAGTTAATGTTGTGTATGTCATTCATAGGGAGAGCCCTTGGCAGGACTGGCATAAAAATCTGTTCCTGTTACATGCTGAAGAATTCACTTCATTACATCCCTACTGTGTTTAAACTCTGTTCATATTTGCAAAGGCTGCCATCTTGACCAGCACTGTGAGAATCAAGTGAAGAACTAAAAAAGTAATATATGAGATCTAAATGTTTCTCTGTGAAGCAATTACAACTTCATCATCCTTGAGGAAAGGACATTCAAAAATTGCTAGCAGTTATCTCTTTGTTACGTAAGGTTTGTCAGTCCCACTGAATGCTCAAAGCCTTGACTGGCTCAAAATGCACATTTGTCACAGCATAAAAATTTCCACCTATGTCTTCCTAGCCTCTAGTGTGTCTAGCGTGTCCAGTCATGCCCAGATGAGCTGGGCATAAACTCTTGAGACTACCAACTGGGATGTCAGCTTGATGTATGTCCCAATATCCAAAGGAACAGAGTTAAGAAACATGCTCCATACGGCCACTCACTGACCACTGAAATCATGGATTTAAGAAACCATGAGATTGAAAATCTTACTATTTTCTACATTTTAAGACCCCTAATCTTTCATCTGTCTCTTCTTAATGTAAAAAGCAGGTATTAGAAACAGGTTTCTGAATACCGCAGGACACTGTTAGTGCAATCAGATTTCAACCTGGAAGAACAACTTCACGTCGTCCAGATGTGTGCCTTCATGTGTGAGATTAATGGAAGTACCCAGCTTCCTGTTTGTGACACATCAAAGGTAAAGACATTGAGGAGCTGAGGATAGAAAGGTACCACAGCAAAAGAATCAGCTTTTATTTACTGATGAGATAATTATTCATACTGCAGATAAACCATGCCCTGCAGCTGACTTCAAAGCAGGTTTCTCCCAGTACAGGCTGAGACCAACAAAGCCTATTGGCTTATAGATAAAGCTAAAGGAGTACTTCTGGATTGGGGCTGGCTCTCCCTGTTTGCGAAGCAGTGTGCTCGGCCTCAGAGCCATTACACAGGATGGGGTGATGTAGAGATATCTGAGGTTGCGTTCACATTAGCAGGCAGAACGATGCAGCTTCAGTAGATATGCAGAATCAACTGCTGCTGAGGATCAGAATCCATACTATACACATTTAAGAATTTTTTAATTCAGACTAGCCCTAGGTTTGTCCCATAAACATAAGCTACAGGAGCACACTGGCTGTTGTACTAAGTTTCATCACTGGGACCAGTTTTGTTCAAAAGAAATCCAGTTCACACACTTCATACTTGCTCTATGCAAAGTGCAGTAATTAAGACCCAGAAAGCCACTTCAGGAATACACTTTTGATTCAGACTAAATTGCCAAGGTAGACATGCCTTGACATGCTCAAGCCATGTCAAGTCCTCAAGCATTTCAGACATCTCTCTAGAGATCTCTCAGCACACTATCTCTCTAGATCACAACAACTGTAATGTAGAAGATAAAAAAAGAAATACAAAAGAAACATTTGACTTAAAAAATCTTAATTATCTTGGGCTGACATTACCAAAAAGCCCAAAAAGATTAGGATATGTGTGGTTGGGAAGCAACACTGCTGGAACGGATCTGGGAGCCCTGGTGGACAACAAGGTGAATGTAAGACAGCAGTGCACTGCTGCAGCAACAAAGGGAAATCAAATCCTGGGCTGCATCTGCAGGTCCATTACTAGCAGATATAGAGATATATCACTCCACTCTACTCAGCACTTCTAAGGCTGCCTCCAGTCCAGTTTTGGTCCCAATGGATCAAAAACTATATGGTCAGACTAGAGAGGATCCAAAGGAAGGTCACAGAGAAAGATTGAAAGGACTGGAGAAGCTGCCTTACATATATTAGGAATATGAATTAATCTACTTTTTCTTAAAAAAACAATGCTAAAGTATATGCTATTTCACAGCCATTTCCATGGCTACTCCTTGGCTACCCCTAAACTGATACTAAAAGCAGTTGACTTTCATGTAGGTAGCACCCAGAAGGCTAACACCTGCTGTAGTAATAGGCTGTTATGTTCAAGATATTGAACCTGAGGCAAGAATTATTGGCTAAGATTCCATGACGAGGGCTATGCAAGAGGTCATAGCACACAATCATAATGTTCCCTTCTGGTTTTAAAATCTATTAATCTAAGGATTTTGTTCTACTGGGCCTTGAGAATAATTCACCACCACAAATACTGAATTCAATTCACCCAGGTCACACAGAAAAATAGCTGACTTTAAGATCACATTTGGAAAGATTTTGCATGTGGCATTAGGAGAGTTCATGCACCAAAGAAAGGACCAGAGCAAACTTCTCTTATCTTTCACCTATTTTCCAAAACCTCTGATAACTTCGGTGATTTCAAAACCTTGTTTTTTTAGAAAGAAAAGCCGCTTGTTAAAGCAAATAAATGTAGATGAAACATCTTAGGTTGGTTGCTTTTGGTTTTGTTTCGTTTTGTTTTGTTTTTCTGGTTGACTGAAAGGGACAATAAGACTCCTTTCATCCTGTCTTTTTTTTATTACAACTTAGTATTGAAAAACAGTCTAATTTTAAAATTATCACATACAATATGAATAAAACATATGTTTCGTAGATTAAGAAGTATCTAACAGTCAGGTCTGAAAATTCAGCACTTACTTAATGTTGTATGATCCCAGGATTTAGGAGGACATGTTTCTAATATGGCTCAGTAATTGGTGCAGCATAATTCAATATTTTCATCAATGAGTAAATAAGATGCAGATGGTGCAACAATTGACAGGTTGGTAAGAAGTGATGGAGACATGCAAACCATCTGACTGTGTCAAAAAACTAGTCATATAAAAATAAGTTTCATTGCAACGTAAGACAAGGCCATACCTTGAAAAGGAAGGTCCAAAACCATTGTGCCTTCTTTGGAAAGAAGATCCTAAACACCTCTGAAAATTATCATGGATTGCCATGCTGATTTTTTCTAAACTTACATGTAATATGCCTACATAAATTTTATTCAGTGCTGCAGAATGAGGAGTAGGGATTGGGAAATAATCACATTTTCTGTAGATGGTACTGATGACATTAGAGTCAGGACAGTCCTGGGAAATAAAGGTACTGACATAAAGCAAGAAGTCTTAAAGATTATAATAAAAATTTAAAGATGTTCTTAATGATGAATTTAAAAAATCTTAATTCACTTGATTTTCTATAGTGAAAACCAGGCCACAATAATCACAACATAGTTAGGACAAGGTAGGATATGCAGTTTAATCTAATGCAATATGACAGAAGAACAAACAATTGGATGCATTTAAATTGGCAGACAATCAAATTTGGAGGAAAGCACAACTTTTAAATAGTAAGGGTCATAAATTATTGGAACAGGCTACCCAAGTAAGTAATAGATTCCCTGTGTTTTTATTTCTCCAGAAGTAATATGGATGCCTTTTGGGAAGGTATCTAATCAAATACATTGAATCCAGTGCTGAGTAACTCAGTGACATTTAGTAAATTGTGATATGGAACTATCCAGGGTAGAGTGAATGCGAGTGTCCCTTCTGGCTTTATCATCTCCGCATATATTCTTTCAGATTATAATGTTCTTCCCAAAGGATTATTGGCTGGAAACCTACTCTCCTTTTAATGACAGAAGGACATGCTGCAGACTAACTTAAAAATAATAACAACAATAAAAGGAACCTAAGTTTTAGAATTCCTTTTATTTCCACTTCCTCTATCCCCATCTTTCACAGCCATAATGGGACACATCTAGGTGTGTGCTACCACAAGATAACTCTCATTTGGGTCATTGAAGGTGTTCCTCTTTGCCTTGTGTTTCACACTCCCCCAAAGGTATTTGTTATCTCTGTGTAACACATGTCTTTTCGTGCCTTATTTCTCAGCTCTAGGAGAGACCTTGAAAGAAATAAATAAGTTACCAAACAGGATAGGAGGAACTGAAGAGTATTTTTCTCCAGTGTTTCTTTGTGTTTCTGTTTGCATGTGTGTTTGTACACATATGTGTATGGGGTGCATCCCGCTTGGACTTCTTCAGGGGAGAGGAAGGAAGCCAGAAATGTCTGGGAGAAAGAGAAAGGGAGAGTTAAGAATTGAAAGAATCACAGAGATAAAGCAGGAAAAAAAAAAAGATGTTGAAACAGCAGCACAGCTTCATTACATAGCAACAACATAGGTTTGGTATAATAAGTTCTGATGAAAGAGTCTCAAGAAAATTATAAATGCATTTGCACATGCACAGAAACTAACAAAAATATTCTAAGATAACAAAACATACATATCAAAAGAAAAAATATAGAAAATGAAGTGAGAACAACTAACATCTATGTAGCTAAACAATGCACATAAAACCTGTTAACAGAAGAAAATAGAGATTTTGGAAAAAGCATAATTAGGAATCACAAGTAGAGAAAGCTGGTGTCACACCTTTTTTTTTTCCCCTCTTTTCACATGCTGTGTTCCAACTCTGACAATGAGGCAGACTGGATCATATAGGTGAGGGAAGTGTAGAAGGGATGTAGTGTAGTGAGAGATTAATTTGCATGGTTAAAAAAAAAAGAAGGTCAGAAATGTGCCTGGAGTTCATCTTTTCACTGTCCTTATTTTTTAAAGTGGCTAGAGATGCCTTCAAAGGTCCTGATAAACTAAGAATAATTGGCAGAAACAACTGGTACCTAAGAAGAAACTGTCTATCAAAATCATTAATTGGTTTTGAAAATACCATCACTATTTTCACAGTCAGGTTTTGTGGGCTTTTTTTCACCTTTGACTCAGCCACTAACACACTCCAGGTCAGTAAATCAAGCTAGCCACACCACAGAGCTTATGAGTACTTACCTTAGTGCATGATGAAGGGAGCCTTAAGCTGCTGTTGGCCGCATCAACTCCAGAGCTGGTACTAATCTGGCTGTATGAACATGCTTCTATTCAAATTGCAAAACTGAGCAGCAGAACATGTGGATTGGGATGCAAAGCCTCACTGACACATTGTTTTTGAGTCCAGTTGCGCACTTGCACATGTTCTTTGATATTCAGCTTGAAGGAATCAGTTTGGGAAGAATATTCTGAATGGACAGCTGCACCAGCTACTAATCTTCTGGGAACTACTAAAGACAGAGATTTTGTGGAGGAATGGAATCTGCCACTATTCATGCCCTATCTGAAAGAGCCATCAGATCTGAAAGACCATTGATTTCGCCCTTTGAGTGCGCAGACACATTATGCTCTTCATACTGGCAAACCCAGGAGCTAGTCCCGTGTTTACAAAACACCTACACACCTTAACTGATCCAAGAGAGCCAGCTTGGAGCAAAGCCCTTTATTTTGTTCAATGTTTGAAAAATTAATAAATAAGTCAAGGCCCAAGAGTACTGCTACTTTAGTATTGGTAGTAACATACAGGCATTTCTTTGAAACTAGTCCACTCAGAAAGTATATCTTCCCTTTTACAGGCACAAACAGGAGCCCATGATAAAAAAAGTGTTCTATTCTCTTACTTAGAAGACTAATCCTCATCTGGTGGCAATGAATTCCTTTCTCCGCTGCTGAGAGAAAGATCTGAGAGCAAATGAGAAGTAGGAATCAGAATCCTGAGGTATCCACAGGCCTTTCTGTCTCTGACCAGCTTCCTCTGGGGGTCCTAGAGAAAGAGATCTAGGTCACTTAAAAAAGCTCAGTGCACGGCTAAAAGTTATGTACAGCCATTCATTTGGTGTACTCCCAACACTTTCACTTATATGACTCAACTTACATCACTTACATCAATATAGCATTGATTTCATACCATACATGATTTAAGTTAGTATAAACTGCTGCTCTCATAACAAAGATCCGTTGCATGCTCACCTGGCTTCTCCTTCCATCTCCTGTACCATATCCTCCCCATTCTGTGCTAAAACAAACCTTTGTGTAGCCACATTAAGAATCAAGTCAAGGACCTTTTTTTGGTTTTAGGTATGCAAGCAAAATGCATACATTTCACTCAGTAGATTCGTCGTGCTGTAGCACTATAGGAATGTTTTCTCCAGACCCGAGGAGAGGAAGACAAGGGAGTAACAAAGAAAGGCTTAGAAGCATGTATTTGTTTTTTTCCCACACTGACATTATCCTGGACAACAACAGCATCTTAGATTATACAGGAATCTACAGCTTAAGTCAGCCATGGTGTCCTCATACAGCTAACAGCAGCTTCGTGTGTGACCAGACACACAGCCGTGTTCATATATACCAGCTATATGTCTGTCAAAAGCTGTGGTCAAAAAGAATTTGCTGAAGCCACAGGGGAAAACATAATCATATTTTTTAGCTGGATCCACCAGAAAAACAAGGTAGAAAATGGCTGCACTACATGCAGTATTTGGAGGTAGAAAGTGATAATGGATAATGAGATCCAATGCAAAGCTTACTAGAGATAATAAGGTGTCTTTCCACATGTCTCTGTTGGCTTTTGATTGTGAGCAAGCATATCCCCTGCGTATTAACTGTTCTTTTCTAACTAGCACATAGCTGCACAGATCAGCTCACAGATGAGTTCATTTGCTGGGGTTTGGCAGCAGGTACAGTACTTCTGGGCATGAATCACCTGGTTGTTGCAGACAAAGAGTTCAGATGTTAAGGCTGTAGAGGAAAATGTCACCAGTTCCAGTCTCCTCATGAGTTGCCATAAATGCAAGAACCAGAGGCTCGATAAAAAAGGACTTGCAGTCTGGGGGATTTCCTAGCATTGGTGGAAAAGCGCTCGCTTCAGGACATTGTAGACCAATAAACAGTTCATTTTTTCATTGTTCTAATTAATTTAATTAAGTTAACTTCCAAGGTGTGTTAAGAAGCAATGCCTTGGGTGATTAACTGTTCCCATATCAAGGTGTTTTCACAAACACATTTACCTTGATTAGTGTACACATTATTATGTAATTAAATACCTCACACAGAGGAATTTATTAGTGCCTCCTTGTCTCCTAACAAATAAAGCAGCCCTTGAAATTCTCTCTGAAAAGAGCTCTCCTAAGCTAGGTGAGAAGGACAAGCAGAAATGTGTGGAGAGAAAGATAATCATGGATTCATCATGCAAGCAGGTCCCTCATTGTCTCAGTAAGAGTCTGCATCTCTGTTATTGCAAGGACTGTGAATACCTGCCTGGGTCTCCTGGAAACTTGCTGGCTAATTAAACCACTTTTTACAGATCTAATGTACATGCGTTTGGCCAGCAGAACCTGCTGATCACTTGCTTATACTCACTGTCCCAGCTCTGTTGGGCAGATTTTTTTTTCAAAAATTAAATAATTTAAATGGAAAACCTTACTTTGAAAAAACATTAGAAATCTGAAAAAAAAAAAAAAATCATACAAGGAGACTTAAACAATGTTTAAGAGCACTTACTATGGAGCTTAGCGAAAGGACTGAAATGTGCCAAGCTGTCCAGTTACACTGACAGTTCCTACTTCTTTCACTTGTAGCCTGTAGTCACTCTAACCACAGTTCTGGACTTAAGCATGTGCTTAAATATTTTGCTGAACTAAGGCCAAGGTTACTCCCACTGGCCCCAGTGAAGATTAGTTCATGAAGCTGAGATTAGTCTTTGCCCTATCTGCAGACTGTACCTGCTATTTTATTAGCCGTGACCACAATATTTCAGCATTCTCTGCTGGGTTTGTCAGTAGATCATAAATTGCACTCAACATCTGATGAAGCAATAAGATTTGCTTTATGCCTCATTGGTCACTTTCCCGAGCATTAAAGGCTAGAATGAACAAAACTTCGGTGGTCTGGAGGTTTGGTTTAGAGACTTGCCCAAACTTTATATACATGTATTTTGAAACTCTTGAGTCTGTAAATGTAAGGGAGAACATTTCATTAAATTCTCGTATTACTAATTATTTATTCTGGATCAGCAAAGCAGTTGGAACAAATTTTTTTCCAGACAAATGAAATGGGATGATCAACATCTCAGTAGATCAGGAATTTAGTGTCAGAGTAACAAGGTGCAAATTCATCAATCATTACCCCAGTTTATCTGTGAGAAAGGCTATTTGAACAGCCCACACAATTTTCCCAGACTGTGAAATTTTCACTTAAGTTAAATTTTGAGACCTAAGTTGCTGTCACTAAGCTCCTTAGATGAATTTCATCTAGAGTGTGTATGATCTCTTCAATCCTCCCATCCCTCTCGCCCAAAAAAGACTCTAGCTCTACTGTCTTGCCGTGAAAAATGCCAGCAACAGAATCTATGCTCTTTCCAGTGCTTAGATGCTCAAACTGATTATTATTGATTTCATTTATTCTATACTGTTCATTTAAATAGATAAAGAAAAAGAAGAAGAAAATAAAAATATTTTCTGGTTTGTGGAAAACAGAAGGAATGCAAGATATAAGGAGTATGGTTAAACATCTGGCCAACTTGCCAGTAAGTTGAGGAAAGAATACTCTGGACAAGCATCTAAAAAAAGTTTACATTTCTTTGTACCTCCATCAGTGTTTCAAATTGTCAAGACCTCTCATCCCTTCCACATCCTCTTATATAACCTGCTTCTAAAGACAAGAATTTCCCAGTCTTGATTACACACTAACTCAAGTGTGTGCACGTTGTTTCGTGATCCAGTGCAGGCTGTGCCTGACAGAAGTCAGCCATCCTTCCCCTCATGAGGCCACTCATCCTGGCCTTATGTCAGATTTAGCCTGTTGGTGACTACAAAGTGAGTCTCATCAGTTTGCTTCTCTGACTGGAAATCAAATATTTAATTGGTGTTTTTTTTTTTTTTTTTAAATTCTTTTTCAGCCAGAACATTGAACTTCATGTATCATCTCACTCCAGGGTTGCATGATTTCTGGGATTCATGTAAGGTAGCAGCAGGAGATCACAGTCAGGAGCAGAGGGTGGTAGAGATAGCCCTTTTAGCCTACCACAATATTAGATCAGTTCAGGCCAAGTGGAAACCCACACTGAGGAGAGGAATGTAACCTCCTTAGTTACAGTAAAAGCTTTAAGCAGGCAGAATCCAGCCTTCATTTTATGGTTAGTACAGGTCCTGGCTCCTATGTTGTCTTAGTCCAGAATGATGCCTTTGACCTGCCATTGAAATACAAATATTAAGGCTTACTGATTAACCTGGCTGCTGACAAAGAAAGTTTGACTGAATCAAAAGCACTCAAAATCTTTTAGAAGCCCTCCTTGTGTGTCTACCATTCCCTTTTCTCAAATCATGTGAGCAAAAGGCAATATGGGAACCAACAGGGTCTTATTTTCTATTCAGTTTCATTAGAGTACAATATACTACTGAGAAAACAAGTATTAGGATACTCTAATATGCAAGTATCACCAGACCCTTTAGAGAGGATGAATTAGGTGACATTTTCTGGGAATCTGGAAAATACTCTTGAATGCCAAGTGAATCAATGTTGAAATAAGAACAAATACACTCCCTACAAATGGGACAAGAGCTATCAGGTCTGTGGCAGTGAGAGAGAATTATGTTTGCCTGGGCCAGCTCCTCAGGGAGTGAAGATTGATTCTTTATGATTGATGACTCGGCACTTGAATGCCAAGTCATCAATTCCCTGTGTTCATGGCATTGACTGCATCAAGATAACTTTTCCCTTGTGCCTAAGCATGGATATAGTCCTTCCCTGAAGCGCTGCCTCAGAGGACTCAGGTACAGAACCTGAGTCAGTTGCTTTAAATAAGAGACAGACACAAACTTCAAGTGTCTGGATAGAAGGAATAGATAGCACTGAAAAATGCAGTGGGAATGGTGCATGGAAGGCTTGGCTTCCTCTTTGCTGTAAAAGATTCAGCCTGCATATTCTAAAATGAATGGGTTTATATTATGCAGTCATACCCTCTCAAATACAAAATAAGAATTTTGGTTTTGTTGACTGTATGTTAGCAATCCTTTTTCTGGGAGAACTGGGTGACAACATTCATGTTGCTATGTCAAGCTGTGCAGCTCAGAGAATAGGGGAGAGTGGTGAGCAGAAATATGTACCTTTCTATGCTTAATGCAGTGAATTAATAGAATCATAGAATAGTTAGGGTTCGAAAGGACCTTAAGATCATCTAGTTCCAAACCCCCTGCCATGGGCAGGGACACCTCCCACTAAACAATACCGCCTAAGGCCCTGTCCAGCCTGGCCTTGAAAACTGCCAGCAATGGAACATTCACGACTTCCTTTGGCAACACATTCCAGTGTCTCACCACTCTTACAGTAAAGAATTTCTTCCTCATATCCAATCTAAACTTCTGCTGTTTAAGTTTGAACCCATTATCCCTTGTCCTATCACTACAGTCCCTAATGAAGAGTCCCTCCCCAGCATCCCTATAGGCCCCCTTCAGACACTGGAAGGCTGCTCTGAGGTCTCCACGCAGCCTTCTCTTCTCCACGCTGAACAGCCCCAACTTTCTCATCCTGTCTTCATACGGGAGGTGCTCCAGTCCCATGATCATCCTTGTGACCTTCCTCTGGACTTGCTCCAACAGTTCTATGTCCTAAAAAGCACTTGTCCTTTGGGACTTGACACCTACCGACAAGCTTCAAAAAGCAGGTTAGATAAAAAGAAGAAATTCTTTACTGTGAGGGTGACGAGGCACAGGAACAGGTGGCCCAAAGTGGTCGAGACCAGGTTGGACAGAGCCTTGGGCAACATGGTTTAGTGTGAGATGTTCCTGCCCCTGGCAGGGGGGTTGGAGCTAGATGATCTTAAGTTCTTTTCTGCCTCAAAGTATTCTATGATTCTATAATTCATTCTAATCACCAACCGCTGATAAAGGAGGGACTCCAACTTATTTGTCAAATAGAATTTAAAAATGAAACAGCATGAAAACCACATTTCAGGTTTGGAAGGAAGTCTATTCCTTGTCCAATTTGCTCTGCCCCTTAGTTCCAAGCAAATAAATTAAGCTGTTTTAAGGGAAGCTTTATTTAATACTATTACCATTAGCACTACTACCACCACCACCCTTATCAAGCTGCTGTAGTATTCTAAAGGATATCTCCAGCTGCTTTAAACTGCCCACTGAGGATTTACCCATTAGGAAAGGATCCCCAGTTGACAAAGACCACTCCGTGTTGGGGACAGATCAGTTATTTAGAAAGGGGTGGGAGTAGAGCAGAACTTTGACGCCTCTCAGGTAGATCCAGGATGACAGAAATGTTCAATCAGTGTATGTCAGAGGAACTGTATGGATGTTCTTTCATGAGCTGTGAAATGTTTAAGCCTGGATAAGACACCAGTGGTGCAGGGGAAAAAAGGTCTCTGCTGTAAAGTCAACCTTCAGTCTCTTTTCAGGATGTGCCATCCCACTTATTTTTTCCTTTTCCCTAAATTTATTTTTTTTTTTTACTACCTACCTTTAATCTTGAAGAGACACAATGCATTTTCACTAGGTGCATAGAAAGTGTAACACAGTTTCCTGAACTCAAACTTTGAGAACCCTTACTCCAAGTTCACTTGAGTTTCATAAATAATAAGATGGAAAAAAAAGGGAAAAAATCCTTATTCAGAACATTCTTCCATCCCTTTTCATTCTCTGCCTCTAGTGAGGCTAATTTGTAATGCCTTTCAAGAAGGTCCTACAGATTTTTCAAGAAATTAGTACAAAATTCTAAGCCTCATAAATCTGACTAGCACTGTTTATATTTCATTCTAAGGCAAAGCCAAATTTAAGCAGAAAAGCAAATTCTCTCTTCCAGTTCCCCAAACCAAAATTAGAAGATGATCGCAGATGCCCAGTGATGCAAGCCAGTCAGAGAGGCAGAGAAGTAGAGACAATCATAAAAAATATTGCGCAGATTTCAGTTCTAGCCACATGTAAGAACACATTGTTCCTTCTAGTGTTTATTAACACTCTATGATCACTTTTGCTTAATGTTTATCTAGTGATTCCTTCTCCTTGATTAACATTTAATAATGCTAATGTCAAAACTGGTTACCAAGGAACATTTGTAATGCCAGCTTATTAATGCTTTGGGACATAAACATTATAATCATGCTTTTAATCACATCTTGTTGCATTTGTCCTATTCAAAGGCAAGGAATTATTTCTCACCTCATGCTATAATCTTTTAGACTCAGAGGTTATACGCCATATGCAAAAGGGTCTATCTATAGACACAGATGTGGGCTATTTCCAGCCTTCCCTCAAGCATAGGCTGTTTGATTTCTACTCCTGGCTTATAAATATATGATGTGTTGCACATTTAAGTCGCTTTCAAACTTGTTTTAAAGTGGCAAATACTTGAGGATGAAAGGTAGAGAGTTACAGAGTGTGTTTTCCTCTACAGTGGAATAAAAGGGATGATACCTTTTGAAGGTTGTGAAACTGGTGCTAATGATTTTCTATGAACTTTTGATGTAACGATAGAAGGAAAAAATACAACATTATACTAAGAAGAGATGACCTGGTTCAGAAAAGCTGCAGACAAGCAACTAGATCTTCTCTATAGCCATGGCCTTGCATTCCTACCAAATCCAGTCCAATTCCTGTGAAATATATTAATGCCATAGTGTCCCTGTGTTGGACCTGTGCTACAAATAAATCACAATAGATTTTTTTATTGACTGCACTGTATGAAAGAGCCTCTAAAAAACTTTGAGATTCTCACCTCTACCTTTACATGAATGAAATTTATCTTACGTATGCACATTGATGTTAAGCATCAGGTCTTCTGTTTGCTAAAGAGAGACACCTATATAATGAGCTTTGTTTGAGTAGACCGAGATATGAAAGTGCTTATATATGTATACAACATACATGCAGGTATTTCGGACCAAAGAAAGATCAGCTCCTTTCTAAATTTAAAGGTATCCAGAAGTTTTTTAAGCTTGGACACCTGCACAAAGTCTTGACCAGTGAGTCCTGAAACTGAGTATTGCCAGGGGAAGCAAAGAGGCAAAGAGTCACTCTGTGCTTGCTTAACTTAACACACTTTCAAAAACCAGATGCAGTTGGCCTGATGTAGACTTAATGTTTGAGGCTAACAGGACCTTTAGCTTGACCTTGCATATGGGAAATTTCCTAAGGAAATGGTCATCTTGAAAGGAGGCAATGCTTCAGCTAGAGGCCTTAGTGTATGCACAGGCACTCCCAGCTCCAGTTTCCTAGCAGCTTTAGTACAAAGTCCCTAAGAGTTTTTGTCAATTTGTTGACAATTTTAATTAGAAGACCTGATTATAACTTCTTTGCAGACTCTTTTCAGCACTTCTCTTCATTAACATCTTATCAGCAGTATAATTGCAGGCTGGAGTGAACTCACATTGCTTTTCACCTTCTTCAAGATCCATTCAAAATGTGGAGGCAACTTCCAATTCAGCCTTGTGAGGCTGAAGCTCAAACATTTCTTCAATCTGTAGCAAAAGCAGCAAAACCAGAGCAAGCACCCTTTGAACTGCCAAGACCGTATAAGAATTGTATTGGTGAAAACACTGCACCAATCTGAAAAATAGAATCTTCCCAGCACTTTTGTGACTGCATTTGAAATGTGAAAAAGGACTGAGTTCTCCATTTCCTAGTAGATGACCCAATAAAAAAATTTTACTGTTTTAACTGGAGACCAAATAAAGCAAAAATTTAAATATCAGTTAATTATATTTTCTTAAAAAAAAAAAAAAAAAATAATTAACAATGTTCTGTGGACCAGTCAGCTCTCTTTTTCCTTTTTCTTTCCATCTGAAACAATTTTTTCACTCTAAATGACAATATATATTGTCATCGTCCCTGGTGAACCTGGAGGAAACTGAACTTGTTCTTCAAAACTGTATTCAAGGATACCAAGCCTAGCTTGTTCTGAGTGCCTGGGACAGGACTGATTTTCACAAGCACAGTTCTTCTCTGAAAGTTGGGAGGGTTAGCGACAGCATAATCTGTAGACCTAGTGAATAACTGTTGTGGTGGAAACATCTTCTTTCTGGGAGTCTGGAGGTGTGTGCCATGTTGAAAGATTTGGAAGAAGACAGGGCCTTTAGTTTCTATCAGGTAGGCTGAGAAATTTGGGGCTGTTCAGCCTGGAGAAGAGAAGGCTGCGTGGAGACCTCATAGCAGCCTTCCAGTATCTGAAAGGGGGCTACAGGGATGCTGGGGATGGACTTTTCTTTAGGGACTGTAGTGATAGGACAAGGGGTAATGGGTTCAAACTTAAACAGGGGAAGTTTAGATTGGATATGAGGAAGAAATTCTTTACTGTGAAGGTGGTGAGGCACTGGAATGGGTTGCCCAGGGAAGCTGTGAATGCTCCATCGCTGGTGGTGCTCAAGGTCAGATTGGACAGAGCCTTGGGTGGCACTGTTTAGTGGGAGGTGTCCCTGCCCATGTCAGGGGGGTTGGAACTAGATGATCTTAAGGTCCTTTCCAACCATAACTATTCCATGATTCTTTGACTCTAAGATCCTCAGTCTCCTTCATTGTTTCAGCCACTTTCCTTGCCCAGTTCTGCTCTTCCTCTACCAAAAAATCAGATCTGATTCTGGATATTTATTTATCAGGTAGTAATTAAACGTGTGCCGAGCTAACTGAACTTTAGGTCAATTCTTAGCAATTTAATTAAAAGAAGAAGTTAATCAGATTTAGGCAGGCTCTCCCAAGCTTTTTTTCTTTTTCTATTTTTTTTTTTTTTAACTGAAATAATTTTCCAGTGTTCAAAATTAATTAGTGCTAGTTAAAAAAAAGGATACTAGATTGACACCACAGAGTCTGTTATTCTTCCTCTACTCCTTGAACAGGCACAGTGTGAACAAGACTAACTTTTTCATACAGACATTCTTTCTTATTGACATTCTTTTTGGAAGTTTATTTGTAAAGATGTATTCGATGTGTACAGATTTTGAGGTCATTAGATGTTGAGCTTACCCATACTGTACCCAGATTCAGGAATATGAATTCCAAACCTTAGTCCTTCATCCTAGTAAAACATAAAACAGGTTGAAATCATGAGAGCGTGCTGACAAACACTTTCTTGGTTCTTTCTGGTTGATTCGGGGTGTTTTTTGGATCCTTCTCATGTCACGCATAAAAACTTAATTTTGAGGCCTCAGAGACTACAGGTTCCTTAAGAAAACACAGGCAGGAAACCAGATATTTTGCAAACCACATACCTCGGAAAGTAGGTATTTAAAGAGAAAAATTATCATGAGAAATCAACTGAAATTGCAGGAGTTAGCAATCAATTTGTAGAATACAGCCACAGGAACTTCACCCAGTAATTCATGTACAACACCCAATAACCTGTGGTAAACATGTCTTTTAAGACAAATGCCTTACTCTGACTGAACAGCAGGTTTGCCTGCAGATAAATCCACTGGAATCCGCAGCCCTGATTCACACCAGTGCAGGATGGGGGGATAAGACCTTTCAGATCACTGCTATTTTTCACAGCTTCTGGGATTGTTACTGAGCGTGTCAGTCAGGAAAGGTTTTGTTTCTTGTTTCTGCTTGGAGTCCCTTCCTCTACAGAAGGGCAGGCACTTGCAATCTGCTTTCATGCAGGTGCCCCTTTTTAGAGAGGAAATTTCCCAGCAAGGTACCTCTGTCTTCTATTTCTTACAGGAGTTCCTATTTATTGATTTTCTAACATCTTCCTTAAATTTATACCAGGTTTCTAATGTTGATTTACAGACGTTTCATTGAATCAAGTCTTTCTTTTGTTTTCTTCTCTTTTTCTTTTTCTTGATAGGAAGGATGCAAAAATATTGGTGAAATTCTTCTTCTCTGAGAAGCTGCTCCAAGTCTTGTCTTCCACTACAGAGAAGTGTATGAAGGTGAGAAAATGTCACTTCTAAGTCTGCCCTCCAGGGTCCTTTTGTCCTTTATGTTCAAATAATAAAACCATAAAAAAAATAGAGAAAAAACAAAGATGAATAAGATAAGGCAAAATGGTGTACTTAGAAAACATTTGAAGAAGCCTTTATATAGTATAAGGAGAGTATGTTTTATATAAGCTTTTCTGACATAAATTCACTGTCAAGTCACCAGTACCTTTTAAATACACTGCCTTTCTTAAGTAAATAAATTTTTCAGGTCAATATTTGAATAACAAAATAACTGAGCTAAAGTCACATTTATCTTTTTCATTAGCAAATTCACCAGTTGTTAGTTTCCTGTTAGTCAGATAATAACAATATTATCATAGAATCATAGAATAGTTAAGGTTGGAAAGGACCTTAAGATCACCCAGTTCCAACCCTCCTGCCGTGAGCAGGGACACCTCACACTAAACCGTGTCACCCAAAGCTATGTCCAACCCCGGCTTGAACACCACCAGGGATGGAGCATTCACAACTTCCCTGGGCAACCCATTCCAGTGTCTCTCTTACCCTTACAGTAAAGAATTTCTTCCTCATATCCAATCTAAACTTCCCCTGTTTAAGTTTGAACCCATTACCCCTTGTCCTATCACTACAGACCCTAAAGAGGAGTCCCTCCCCAGCCTCCCTATAGACCCCCTTCATGAATATCCTTAGCAAATGTTCTACACAATTTTGTCAATTCTGAATAAAATAGCTAAGAAATACGAAAATCAATTAAAGAAAACCAAAAAAAGACTCTTGCCAAGTCCTGTGCTATGACTCTGTGCTCTGCATTTAAAACTTCATCAGAAAAGGATTGGCACAGATTCTGGGGAAAAAAAAAGTATAAAAGATGGAAGAAATTTCAAAGGACACCTTTGTTGGTGGAAGATTTTTCATTATATCTTGACATTACAGAAGGCAGGACGGTGATCAGTAAAAATGAGTACAAGTATGAAACAAATAGAAAAGTCAATGAACACATAGAATGCATCAGGTATACTCAATAGATCATGAGCAAAGGAAATCAAAATGCATTCCAAAGATTTTCAACTCTCCACCATTCTATTTATGTATATATCTATTTATTCAAGCATCATTCAAATAGAACAGGAAGGTCAAGAAGCCCAAGAGATTTAAAAGGAAAACTGTTGGATGCACAGGGATGTATTAGTCACAGGTGTGTCAGCAGTGGCAGACTGAAACACTCAGTGGATCAGCTGGTCCCTTGATTTCCTTTTGTCTCTATTTCTCATGATACACAGAAGATCCTGAGAGATGTCTGGTAATGCTAAACTCATTTTACTGAAGAAATCTAAATGCATTAGTCCATATCAGGATGTAACATCCAATCACTACTAGCAATAATGAGTTTCTTAGATTGTAGGCCTTAAAATGATCAAACACACCATTGATTGTAGAGTTAACCAAAGGGATAAAATCCTAATGAATTCCCAAATGTCTCAAAAAAGAAATAATGTTTAAAGTGAAAAAAAAATAATAATTTGCAAATTGTAGTAAAACAGATGGGAAAAAAAGGTCTGTATGCTAAATAAAGTTCCCCAGATCCCCATAATGAATGCTGATTTTTTTTGGCAGATTATTTCAAATTGGGAAATGTTTATTAGACATCTTCCTGTCTACTCTGCTTTCTTGGTTTTGTGCTACAGACTGCACAACAAATGGAGGAGGGTCTTCAATGACATATAAGGGGTGAATAAACTCTCCTGAGATAATCATTCATTTCTGAAAGTGATTCATAATGGTGAATGCCTGTGAAGTGCACTGTAAAGGGAAAATTTCTTATTTGATCTCCACCCCTGCTTTAGACAACATTCTTGTTGGTGACAACAATAAAGAGAGTAAGGAAAATTGAAATGCATAGGGAACTTGAAAGTCTTATTCAAGATTCCTCAAATGCTTGCTACATTCCTTTGGGTTATTTGCCTATTATTATGCAATTGGTAAAAAGAGAAAAGAAAGGTGGTTACTCATTTTCTAAGAACTAAGAAAATGTTCTGTCCTTATGACAAAAGAGAGAACATGGAAGCATAATCTGCAGTCATAACTAAATAAATTCAGGTCAGTAATGAGGTTGAGTCTATCCCTTACTGACAAAGTGTCTTTACCTATTTCTCTGCTGTTATTTTTAACTACTCCTTAGTTGGGGCTTGAATTTTCTGTTACCGGTTTACTGGGCAAGTTAAATCCACATTGCCTTCCTGGCAGTCAAGAGTTAAAAGATTTCTTCAGTATCTACTTATTCCCCTGGACTTAATGTCTCTTTCCTGGAAATCCTTCATTTTCTTGATTCCCAGTTGTTATCAGAGCTGGAACAGAAGAGTGCTACCTCAGGGACCATTGGTCAGCCTTGGTTAAAGCTGCAGCCCTGGCAAAATAGGCCTCGACAGGGTTGTTTTTTGGTTTTTTTTTTTTTTTTTTTATTATTATTATTTTCCTGTTAGTTTACCTTGCACCAAGTATATTTTCCCATCCATACTTGCAAAAGGAAAAGCATTAGAATGCCCATGACCCAAAGAATGCAGTACAGTTGTGTGACTATGCTTTTCAAGTCATTCACTAACAGAATGTATATCTCATTCACAGAGATATATGTGAGGAGGTGGGTATGTTAATTATTATTGTTTCCAACATGAAGGAAGGAACCAGGTACCATCTAACCTGAGATGGAGATGTCTTCAGAGCTGAAGCAGAAGAAGCAGTCACTTGACATGTTGAAGGCTACATAACACTTGCTGCATAATAGGAAATCCTAGTAAATGTCAAAACACAATGCTAGTGCATGAAAAAAACAGAAAAAAAAAAAAAACCAACCAGGTTAATCAAGACGTCTGATTTGATAAATAATGAAAAATTGTTTTCTTTCCAAAGCCTTCCAAGTATATTTACCTAAGAGATTATCAATAATTTAATGAACTCTTCCATCATCCTCCTGACTCAGATAAAAATTTCAAGTTTTACAGTCAAAGTAGTTCCAGTCAGCTTAAAACTACCTATCAGTTGGAGAGTTTGACACCTCCAGAGAAAAATTGGCATCACTTTTTCTTTAAAGGAACAACACATATAAAGAAATACATATCCTCTCACTTTCTTGTGAACTACTAGTGTCAAATCAATAATATTTTTTTAATTGCTAGTTTACTTCAGCTTTAATCTAGTTGTTTGTACTATTTTGCTCCAATATACAAAGGCCTTCACAGGACACTCAGTAGTGAGGTCTGTAAGAAGAAGCATCATTGATCTTATCTGGACTGTGTGAGAATTCATAAAACATGAAAAAAACTACTCTAGACTTTTGCCAACACACACTGCTTAGTGAAAAGTTTTGACTAGCTTGTGAAAAGTAGTCTTTGGGGAGGTTATTTTCTCCCTAGTTTTGGCCAGAGATTTCAGAGTGTGGTTTCTGTTATATTGTTTTAAGAGTATTTGGTATCCATATCTAACATTACTATTGTCCTATATGTTTTATTAGTAGATGCTGTATTCAGTTATTTATAAGTGTTAGAGAAAAAAAATGTTGGATCCAACAGCCCAAGAGAGGCAAGGCTGCTGCAGCTTCTCATTCCTTCTTCCAACCAGTAACAAGCATGTGTTTCCAGGGGCCATACACATATAGGGCACACACATGGAGCACATAAAAATATGTATGTACATATATGATTAGCTGCAAGGTCACAAGCAAACAGAGCAGACATTCAAACACAGACAGCACCAACAACCTCGTCCTGCTCCCCTCTTTGGCTGAGGAGAATGAAGGTCCACTGGCAAGAACATATGTATATGTGTATATGTACACATGTACACATGTACAGGGTGTATCTCTCCAGCAGGACAACAGGATTGCAGGGGCCACAGATACACTTCTGCCATACCTGACAGATTAAGAAGGGAAGCTGTCATTCTTTTTTCTAACATTTTTTTTTTCAGCTTCAAAAAGTCTGCATGAATGTCATAACAAGGCCAAAGGAGAGAATTTCTCTTTGGTTTTAGGCCTTAGGAATCTGCTTCATTTTATTCAAAAGGATGGATTTATCCTGGTGGTTAGACAAGATTGTGAAATATAACATCCTCATCTTTTGTGAAAGGATGTGTGGAGTTAAAAGACACGAATCTGACCCTTTTTGGAGATCAGGATTATTCCTTGTGTGTGCTGCAAATGAAGATCCGAACTTCTCAGGTGTGGTCACTAATAGCTTCTTCTTCATTTTCTGGTTCCTGACTTCAGACCCTGGGCTGTGATTTGTGAAGGTGTGTGCTGGGTCACAGCAGTAATGAAAAGAAAGAGGGACTGTGCACTCAGCATGTAAAATGTTATGTGAAGTAGTCTACAAAAGTAAGTCCTGGGTGAGTTATTCAGTTCACTCAACTTTAAGCACAGAATACAACCCCATACCCTCTATCATGAGTCAGTGGAGAACTCTCTGGAGAAGAATCTCTCCTTCCATTGCTTATTGATGGCATGAACTTAGATGGGCTCTATACTCTACTAGCAAACACTAGTGCTGCAAGCTGGGTGATTGGAACCCTCACGCTTACTGTGTTAATATATTACAGGAATCATTCAGCTGATTTTTCAGGGACCACCAGATTATCCACAGTGCTGATAGTATCTTTTCGTTTGGAACAGGGTTTAGAGACTATGTGCTAGATAACAGCTGGGGTCACATGTATTGGGATGCATCAATAGTGCAAGGGCTCTATCAGAGCTAGTCAAAGTCTCTTTATAGTCAAGGGAGAGAAGCACTTCTCCTTAGGGGGTGATTTATTTCACCCTAAAACACACATTTAAAATGGGTCAGCTCTTAAAATGCCTCTTTCTCCCCCCCTGCTTAGAGGGGAAGCCTGGAGCAGCTAGCTTAGATAAAAATATCTACTGGTGGGGTCTCTGTAAGGAGGTGAGGTGAATCCCATGGTTGGTAATCAGCAGTGGGAAAGTACATACAGGATCATTATGTACAAAATGAGACCTATTCAACCTGAGTGTTGAATGAGGCAGGACACCCATGGAGTGAACAACATGCCTTCATGTAATTAAAAGTGGCTTCATAATCAACAGCTACAATGAGAGAAAAGGCAAATAGCACTGGAAAGCTTATTTCTGATGTTTACTAATACTTGAGTCCTTGACTTTATAAACTCTATAAGCAGTGTCTAGATGTACACATATATATATGTAAATACTCCATAAACTTTAAATTTTTCAAGCTTTTTCCCTGCATTTGTCATGAGCCAGAGCTTTCACTGATGTAAATAAGAGTAGTTCTATTTTTTTATCATACATTTATGACTGCTTCCCTTACAGAAGGTTTGGCCTAGTTTATGCTGCATGTCTTCTTTTTTTAAGTACCACAGACATTTAAGGTGGATCAATATTTCCACAGTTGTGCTGATGCACCTCTGTTTCTAATTGCTGACAAGATCCAAAACTAAGTGGCAATCTCCTGAAGAATTAGATATTTTTTCTTTCTGTTTTGCCTAAGCTTCTCTTGCCTGTGTGACTTAAAAATAAGTTCAGACTTGGTATAGTAAAATCAAATCTCACTTTTATTGGAGAGACGACTGACTATAAGCGGCACAACTTCTGGATAAGAGATGTTGCAGTTAATACTATTTTGAGAGAAAAGAGGGAATTTTCTTGCCAAGGACTAAGAAAGTTGGATACAATTATGAAACAACTGTCTGGTACATCTGTCTTGCTGAGTTTTAGAAAGTAAAAAAATAGGAGTTCTTTAAGTGAAGGAACGTTATTTAACGCTTCCAAGCAGCTGTAGGCAGAAAGTAGAGTTGGCCACTTAAATGTTTCCCTGGAGGACATGATGTGAGGTAGTTTACATACTGTTTCACAAAGTCATGAATAGCACAGACCTAAGCACAGACTGTTTGATTCCTGGCTGGCAGTGGATTTCTACAGAAAAAGCACACAGTACTAACTGACATTAATTTCTGGTGTTTTATTTAGTACATTCTTGTACTCTTGAAGTGACAGGTAATAGGTCTTAGCCTAAAAGAGCTCCCCCTTTTAACCTACCTTGTAGCTATAGATTGTGGTTTTATAATCCTGTTCTTAATTTTGTCTCTAATGTCTTTTAAAAAGGGGGAGTACTCATTTCAGCCCAAAGTCCAAATGCTGTCATTGCCCAAGGGTGTTACTCAGCAGGTTAATGCCAGAGATTTCTTTGAAAGCTTCTGGCGGCAGAAAAACAAAAATATTACCAGAAACAGTTCATACCACTGGTAATAGACACAATCCTGACTTTGCATAGGTCAATATCTAACAGTGGGTGACAGAGGCCAGAAATACGGTATTCCTCTCATGTCCTAAAGATTCCCAGCAAAGGGATAATAATGGACAGTGTTGTTAGTGACTAGATTAAAATGCAAGCCTGATTCTCAGTGAAGCTCCAGTTTTCCCTTCCTAATCACAAGGTAATACTAATCACAAATGATAAGGTAGGAGGAATCTTCTCAGCTTGGAGAAAGAAGAGGCAATAGTAGTACTGGTGGCCAAAGGAGTACTTTGCTTTTTCCAGTTCATATAAGGAAGGGAAGCAAAATCTTTATGTCGTGATTTAGGCCGTAAATCAGCCACGCAGTTTGCTACAGGGAGAATCGAGAGAATGCAACTCCCACAGGTTGAGAGAAGAACAGTTTAGTAACTAAGATATAACAAAAACACTACTGCTAACACCAATAATAATAATGACAAAAGAAATACAAAGGAAGAGAATACAACAGCTCACCACGTATACCCAGTCCAACCAAGCAGTGCACCCCCCACCTCCTTCCAGCTCTCTGCTCTCCGTTTCTGCATCCCAGGCATGACGTGCTGTGGTCAGTTTGGGTCAGGTGTCCTGCCTCTGCTTCCTCCCAGCTTCCCCTCCTCCCTGGCAGAGCATGAGGCTCCAGAAGTCCTTGGCCAGACCAAACGTCACTAAGCCATAACTAAAAACATTGGTGTTATTATCACAGTTCCCAGGCCGAAAGTCAAAAACATAGTGCTGCACTAGCTACCAAGAAGGAGAAAAATGACTGCTACTGCTGAACCCATGACACTTTAATAATACTTGAAATACACTGTCATTCTTCATGAATAATGCTTGTAGAAAACAGCAACAAGATTCTGTCGGAAATGGCAAGTAGTCTCACTTTTCCTTTTCCACAAGTGAGACAGATCCTTGGAAGAGAAACCCCCTTAGAACCCAGCCTGGTCATACTGCTTTAATCAGTGAAGTATTCCAAAGGGTTCAGTCTAGACAGCTTCCCTCTTGAAGAATCAGTGTGATTTTGTCCACTGGCATCACATCTGCTGCAATACAAAATTACACTCCTCCAGTATGGTCTTTAAAGGCAATTCACAGTATTAGTCCTTCTCAGAGAGTATACTAGTGCTGTATAAGACAAAAACTCTCCTAGCTTCTTGGTCCAGTGCCAATTTACTTCAAAGTGCCAATTTATTTCTTACAATCATACTGTCCATTCAGCAGGTCTTTGCATTGTGTTCCAAATAATTTCTTAAAATCCCTTATTGTGATTTATTTTCCCTTTAAAAAAGCTATAAAAAAAAAAAAAAAACAAAAAAAAAAAACAGAAAAAGAACACACAAAAAATAACTGTTTTCTTTCCCAGGGGCTCCATTGAAATTATATTTCCAAATGCACTTTTCCTTCACATTTTTTACCCCCTGACAAAAAGAGCTTTTTGGCTTTGATCTGAATCTTTACACCTCTTTAGCTTCTCCTGGGAAACACTTTCTACTGTGCTTGGAAAGTGCTGAAAATTAATAAAGAATTCTAGGTACGGTTTATTTAAGACATGGTCACATATAGGTGTGTCTTATTCAGTACAAGAAAGAATTGAAAACAAGGAAATTTATGGGCTTTTGTAAAGGATGCCATAATAGATGTCTTTCTTCGTCTGGATTCTTTCTTCTTTGATGAATGGTTGATTATTTAGAGAAGGGAGCAAGAAAATCTGCCGTAGTAAGGCAGGGAAAGAAAAGTTCTTTAGCAGCCATCAGAGTTTAAGTTTAAAAAGAATAGTCTGAACTCTTTGTTCACTCACATAGCTCTTCATTCCACTTTAATTCTTACCAGAATGGCTGGCAGTGTATATCTGTGGTATCTCATTAATGGAAATGAAAAATGACAAGTTTTGATCTCAGTAAGGTCCAAGGGAAAACCATTCACCTAATTCAATTAGCTCAAGAATTCAAGTTACACTTTTTGAGTAGGAAATCCAAAACTATGTTTTGCTTTGAATATACAGTTTTAACAAAGAGCAGTCTGGGTGAGGGAGGACCAGAGAAAATAAGGTTCATTCTTCCTGTTTTGAAAGTGATAGGTCAAAACCTCAAAGATGCTGCACACCTACAACTCCTATTGAGGTCTCTATGGCAAAATGCTATCCTAAATGATTAGCTTCTTCTAGTTTCCAAGGTTTAGACGTTTCTTTTTATTTCAGAGAAATATGTGCTGATAATACCAGTTTTAATTCTACTAAAAGGAAGAAGGCACTGTTCAAGCCCAGAGGCCTGAATGCAAGATGTTTTTCTCTGCCTTGCTGTAAACAAAATAAGGATGATAATTTCTGTGAGATGTTGCGAAGATGGGTGCAATCTGAGACTGATGTTTTTAAATGTTATGTAAATGGGATCAGTATACATTCAGGTCACTTTCATTTTGTCTCATTTGTTCATCATATGCATCTTTGTAGATGTTTAGCTACATCCAGTATAATATATATTTACCAATAGATTTTTTTTTTTCCTTTCCACTGGGAGATTTAGCATCAGCTGCTGTGTTGGATATGTCTTGGTATTATGGTTTTCATTGAAATTCTCTCATTGTGAATCCTTATTCCCTTATCTGGGATAGGATTTGCCCAAGAAGGACTTCTCTGAAGCACTTTTCAGTGATTCACTCTCATATTCTGTATCAGCAGTTTATCCAGTTTCGAGAAATGTTGGGCAGAGAAGTGGAACCATGAAAATTCACTAGTGGATCATTTGTTGCTGTTGCCGTTATTTTGCCTAAGATGCTATTAGAGTTAAATTTGCTATGACAGCTGGAGGTCTAATCTTTTGGCTAGAAACTGCCAGATTTGAATATAACTACTGTAAAGAGGGAGATGAAAATACAAGTCTGAGGGTTAAATCTCTGATGGTATATCTTAGTTCAGTGGCTGAATGCATCCATAGTAGCCTTGTGAAAATAGTTTCACTTTCCTTGTTAATCAAAAACAAACAAACAAAAACTGGTGATGATGGGGAACTGAATGCTGAAATGATTGCCTTATA
Organism: Psilopsiagon aymara; assembly: GCA_024733675.1. NCBI lineage: Eukaryota > Metazoa > Chordata > Aves > Psittaciformes > Psittacidae > Psilopsiagon > Psilopsiagon aymara. The sequence continues at coordinate 35,900 of JANRGW010046834.1, forward strand.
AAATAATAACAAAAGAGAAAGGAAAAAAGCTCCCAAGCTCCCACTAAAATCACAGGTTTAAAACAATGTTAGGATTTCATCAGGGCAGTCAATACCAGTTTGTGACTGGTATGACAGTATGACAAGCTTACTACTGAATAGACCTTCCTATTCTTAGGTTCTACATGCTTAATTGAAAAGTTTTGTCATGGTACCTAAAGCCTCTTATTAATTCATAAAATATTTTCAGTAATGAAAAGTCCAGGATAATTATTCGGTCCTTTCCAAGGAAAATTTAAAGCAAAGAGCATAATATCAGCAACCCATGTTTTTCAAGGAATTTGCATGGCTTTTTTTGCACAACCACCCCAGCTAGACACTGGTATTGGGTGTAATTAGAGGAAAAATAAAAGAAAAAAAAACAGTAGTTTTCCCCTCTGTCCTTTTCCTTAAGTGTCTGGATAGGACACAGCAGCGACTTTCCTCCTCTACTTCTTCATGACAGGGGAAGGACAGAAGGCTCTTTAAATCCTCCAACTCCTGGAAGAAAATAAGATAGGTAGTCAAACAATAAGATAAATAGAAACCGCCTCAGCTAAAATATCCAAAGTGTGAACTTTTTTTTTTTTTTTTACATATTATACTTGCCAAGGATCAAATTAGAACTGAAACTGATGGATTGAAATTGTCAGTATTTCATACTGTGATACATGAAACTATTAGGATGTGTGAGATCATTAAATATAACTAGTTTTAGGGAAGTCAGTGGATCTATTCAGATAGTCCTGCTAGTTCAGATAGTTGAAAATTTGTGTCGCAGTGGTTTCCTAGACTGAGTGATGCATGTTATAGCAAATGGGAAAAAATGTCTAGTGAGAGGAAGATATAAAATAAGGCATAAATTGCAGATGTAAAGGAAAAAAAAAAAAAAATGTATCTGAATTCTATCTGAGCTCAAATTGTCCTCTGTGGATTTAGGCAGTTTACCCTGCATTAGCATTTACCCTTCCTCTCATATGAAAACAAGGATAATAATTTTCCTATCATATGAAAATCTAATCAGGACAGAATCCCTTTATGTCCAGATGCCGTGCTGATAACAGATCATGCCTCTACCGTATTTGTGATTTCCTTTTCATCTGATAATTTTTTTTCATTTTGTTTTTCCACTTAAAATGAAACTTTCCCCAAAGAGTTGGCATTACTTCATTTTTTACATTTTTAAGGTTCTTAAAATGGATATTTTTGTGAACAAAAAAAAAAAAAAAAGCAATTCACTTAGTTTTCTTTGTAACAGCCTTCTTTTTGCATCTTGTTCCAAATATAATGAATGGTGCATTCTGAGTTTCAAAGGTTCTGCTTTTAAATGTAGTACTTTAGCTTAGTAATCAGAGACTATTTTGAATATGTGATGTCTACAGAACATATGAATATGCTAATCAGCTAAACTTAATAGTTCTCATTTGTATTAATGCAAATTAGGTGGCTGTACTTTCCACCAAATATTTTCCTCAGTATTTATTAGAGAAATCAAAATCTCTTTCCGCCCATAATAAGTTCTAATATTTCATCTTAACACTTTAAAGGGTGTGTTTTATTTTAGCTTAATCTAATTTCATTGAACAAAATTGCATCTAAAGGCAATATAAAGTTACAATTTGTTCCATGTCAAATAATAAAAATGGCCTTTAAATTTTACATGAATTTGACCTTTTGGTTTGTGCATTTCAACTAAACCTGGTTCATAATCCAAATGATTTAACACATTTTGTGTGCATTTGGTCTTGTATAGATGTATCCAGCTGCATTCCTGTTGCCTCCTTCTATGCAGCTGTTGGCCCTTCTTGTCCCTCAGTTGTGTTCTCCTCTCATTAAGAAAATCTTGGAATTTTTCTGTTCAGTATAAACAAGTTTATTACTCATCTTGCACTAACTTGACTCAGAAATGAAACCGTGTGGAATTCGATGTGTCCAGCTTTTCAAAAGGAGTCAGGAATGGTAAACACTCCAAACAATCTGGGCTTGTTCTTTGCAAGGTGGCCTGTGGATCCTGAATCAGTAGTTGTCAATCCTTCAAGTCACCTTATTAACTCCAGGAGAAACCTAGAGCTGTGGTGAAGCTCAAAATGGCAATTCATCAGAACTGAACAAAAGCAAGCATCTCTGCTGCTCTGAGCACAACAGCTTGTCAGACCGTTCCAAGGTCTCTTACAATCCTTGCCCTTATAAATTGTCTACTATTAATAACAAAAATATTTTGGTGTTAGTAACTTCAATTTCTTCATGAAAGAACATTATGAAGGTTCTTTCTTACCACAGCCATTCTCACAGCAGAAAAGTGAAAGAAACCTCACCATCCAATATGAAGAACATTTCCAGAATAGCAATCACAGAATCATAAAATAGCAAATGGCCTTTCTGATGCAGGGAAGTGTCTGAGTTGAGGGCAGTTGCCTCCATCTTCAACACAAATGAGATATAGCTGTGGTGGGGACACCACCACTTCAACATATGACTCCACGTTTTCCAACCTCTCCTCATCCTCATATGTGACTTGTCTGGTAAGACTAAGAAGCACTCCAGGGCCAGAACCAGCTACTACTCTGTGTTTATTCAGTGCCTAATTGCACAATGGAGCCCTACACCTGTCTGGCCCACAGACACTGTTGTAATTAACATGATTAATAATATACATTCTATAGAGAAATAGCTGAGTAGTTTCCAAGGCTGAAAGCCTTGAACTCCCTTTGTTGCTTTAAATGTATCTTTAGGCTCAATTGCTTAAAAAGAACTCATTCTGTGATCAGCAAAACTAACAAAGCCTGGGTTTTTCAGGTGGTTTTGTGCATTATGGCCAGACTGTGCCGTGTCAAAGAAGGTGCAAACCCTGTTCCTGTGGCCAAGATGTTCAAAACACACTTTTTCTGTGTGGGTTCTTTTGTGTCTAATGAGAGTGGGCTCACACCACAGCCTGCCTTTAACAGCCGTGTGCTGAGTGTTTCTCTGCAACTCAGATGTCTCTTCTCTGAAGCTCATAGCAATTTAATATCCTTGACACCTCCAACCCTCAGCTAAATTTGATTGAAATGAACTAATCAGTCTGTAAAGTGAGACAGACAAATAGGCAGAGGAGCACATGCTCTTTGACCATGATAAGCCTCATTTCCTTCAGAAACCAGGGTGAAAAAGAATGAAATCCGTGATGCTTTTGGTTTAATTTTCTTTTGTTTTTGTTCCAGAGCAAACTGACCCCAGCATTAAAATCAGAGCAATTCCCAAGTTGTAGTTCTGGAAAACTAAAAGGACAAGGTATTACAGAGGAAAAAAGAAAAAAAGAAAAAGAGATTTGTTCTATTTTCATTTTTTTTATTTTTTATTTTTTTTAAACTGCTGTAGAAATCAAGAGCTTCAATGGAAAAAATTCTTACATTTTTCCAGGAAGAAAGAGAAGAGGTAGAAAGGAAGGGGGGGGGGGGAATAAAAATCTAAGCGACTGTCAGATCAGCTCAGGATCTCCATTAGAATGCAGAGTGCTCCAGAGTAATTACAAAACAGCTGTAATGGAAAATTGGTAGTCAAACCCATTTTCCACCAACTAGAACGGTGAATGGGCTCCATTATGTTCCTAATTCTCATTAACTTAATTTGCATAGGAAACAATGAAGGAATACATAATGAGTTAAACTCAGCTAGCAGCAGATTGATACCCCTGTGAACAGGGGTTCGACCCATAATTACAGGACATGTGGCAAAGCCAGAATGTTTCTCTTCTTACATAGGGGAGATAGAAACATTGGCCTTGCTGCTGTTATTTATTTAAAGGCTGGAAATGTGGTGCCTGCAAAGGTGGGAATTCGCTGCTGTTTGGAAGTGGAGGGGAGAGAGGGTTGTATTTTTCCTTTCTCACTTTGTTCTGTGTTTTTTAGGAAGAAATATGTTACTAACTTCCTTTTCTACCTTAAAGAAGCAGATTATTAAAAGCTTTCTTGTGGCCAAAGTTTAACAGTTGGGATGTGTTGGGATGTGCTGATGCTGTATGTCGAGGGCAATAGCAAGCATTCTTGCTGTGCATATTCTAGGCCAACTAAAACCTGTATAAATACACATCATGCGTCAGCATGCCTGATCCTTCAAGTCCAGCCAAGAAGCACACCCTATTCACCTGGGCTCAGCCCTGGGCAAACACAATCATATGGTATTAGAGGACGAACAGATGCAAATACCTCTGGCTCAGAATGTGTGTCTCTTCGAAATGTAATCCAGGGAAGGCTCAATTCCCATTCTTGGCAGCATGACTGTATTTGCAGTCTTGGACATGTACTTTTAGCTCTCTGGACTTTCACTCCTGCTTGTGGAATGAGGCTAGCAAATCCTTGCTCTGGTTCACACCCTAAACTTTCTGAGGAAGAGTCTGGATGATCCAAGAATTAAGATTATCTGAAGGAGGAATGTTTTCTCCAACATGTTATTTCTGTGAGCAAGGTGGCATGCTGCCATTCTGTAAGTTAGGACAATTTTTCTGATTTTCATGATTTGCCATTCCTGTACCACAGCAGCTAGATCGTATGTATAGATATCAATAGAGTTCCTTGGAATGGTTGAATTTCTCCCAATGGTCTTATGGTTTAATTTAGCCTCTCTTGTTCTTTCTGAGTGAAATTTCCCCTGTGAAGAAATCTTTCAAAATAAAAAGGGAAAGAAAAAAAAAAAAAAGAAAAGGAAAATCCAAAACTATCATTATGTGAGTCCTCAAAAGAGTTTTAAATTAATGTTACCATATTTTTTGTATGTACTGCAGCTGTGCATTTCTGACAATGCCAGAAGGAACATGCTGTGGCAAATTCTGTAAGAAATGCATAAAAACAAATAGTGCCTGCCGTAACGAGCTCACAATCCACTCAAATCAAGCAGAGGAAATATTCCCCCTTTTGCAGATAGAGACCTGATTCCATGACAAGCCTAATGTCACACGAGCAACCTGTGTCAAACCTCAGACATATAGAGCAGTATTAATTGACCAGATTGATAAATTTAATACTGTAACATCATTCACATACAAGCAAAATTTAAAGGGTGCATAGATTTTGGTTTTTATTCCATATAAGCTAAGAGAAGGTGATATAGAAGGTAAAGCCTAGTGCCAGGAAGCTCTAGGAGACGTTGTGTTTATAGGATTTAAAGAAATGTTCAGACCCATGTCAAGACAGCAAGTAGAGGTTGCGTGCTGGAATAAACTTTTAGGTTATAAAGTAACTGCAACATACAGTAGATGAATAGTACAGTTGTGAGGTCTTAATGGAAGACAGTAAATGGTAATAATTGGGAAAGCAGCTGTGTTAGAGAATGAATTACATTATTGGGATTTGCTCTCACTGTGGTGGGGAGCATTTGTAGACCCAAAGGAACAGTGAGAAGACCAGTGGGTTTTGCTTTGTTTTCCCATGGCAGGGGTCAGCAGATGGCACTCACACACAGCCTCAAGAGTTGCCAACTCTACTGGAGTAGTGGCAAGTTTCTCTTTTTAGAAATGCTGTATCATCTTTAGACTTTGCTGCAGTTCCTTTGTGAAGAGCTGTGGCAAACAAATCGGGAAGGGATCTTTTTCCAGCACAACTTTTCTAACAATACTGAACTGCACCCAGGAAAGCATGCTGAAGTTACTGAAAGTGGGACTGTATAATACAAGGTGAAGCCTCATATAGAGTCATGGAGTTCTTCAGCAGAAGACTACCTGCCACACCAAGGTATCTGCCAGCAAGAAAAAAAAAGAAGTGGCATTGTTCAATATTAATCAATCCCTTTAAAAATTTCTTCCTTTTTTTTTCTTTGAAAATACATATAATTGTCCAATTTATCACCTGTTTTAAAGCAGAGAAAACTCTTTGAAGTCAGCAGTATTTTTTTCCTCAGTTGATAAGTTGGTCCCATGTGATTTTTGCGAGTTTTTAGCTTGGTAAAGAGGGTGCAACACTACTCTGGACTTCTAGAGAGCTGAGGTCTATCTCTAATGTAACTGACATGGTGAGAGTCTTTGGTTAACTTTTCTATTTTCCAATTGTTTTTTTTTTGTCTTCTCTGTTCAGATGTCTTTGCTTCATGTTTTCATCATCCTCACTTCATCTGATTTCACCACTGCAAATAAAAAATAATAAAAAAAAATTAATGACAATTTTAAATACTTTATCTTAACTCAGAGCAAAAATCTTCCATCCAGCTTTAGACAGATTTGATTTGAAGAAGCCCCAAGCAATCACTGCTCCTAAAAGATTATGGAAGCTGAAAGGCCAATCTTTCTATAAAAACAAATCTTGACTTCACCCTTCACTGGTTAAACTAAAGCCAGGATCAATGGCCAGTACTTGAGAATTTTGCTTGATCTTAAGGTTCTGTCCAGCCAAAAAAAACCTATGATTTTATGATTGCTTTGTATGACTAGTTGCATTTTTTAATTAAAGTAAGCATCTGTACAGTAAATAGCCTGTGATCAGGCAGTAACATAGTACTGTACAACCACAGCAGTAATTGGATAACGTAATGAAATGCATGGTGGATTTTTTAAAGAAAATATAATAAGATTCCATCTTTTTATATACACAGGTAATTAGTTCTTAGAAATATTGGGAGAGCAAATTATCTGCAGATTTGAACTATCAGCATGTATTTTTAAAGGCCCAGCTGAAGAGGTAAAAATGTTCTATTTTAAATCTCTTGAAATTTAAACCAGAATGAGGGTGGTATGAAATTCAGGTACTAGTAAGAACTGAAAGGATTTTGGAAAATTAAGAACACTAAGCCATCTGCCATAATGACTACCAAACATGACGGTGAATCTGTGTAGGTGAATGCATGTTGCCCATTGAATGAGTAGCACTGCGTACAACTGGAAGCAATTTACTACTCTTATTGCTGTGCACAAGCTTCCTTTGCTTTAGACCTTCCAGATCATCTTTTTAAGACCAGATATGCCACAACTTGGAGTAACCTCCTATAAGCAGATTTTTCAAAACCTGTTGTATGCGACAATATGAATATAGTGGAAGAATTAACAGCCTTAAGTGTTTGCGTTAGCCAATTACAGGTTTATCCAACATGACAGCTTGGTCAATCTGCATAATCAGAACAGTTAAATGGGAGAATTCCTTGCAATAAGGTGTCATGGAAGTCAGAAATTCACAATCAAGGAAAAACAAGTTCATAGACAATAAATCAATTAAAAGTTACTAAATATATAGAAAAAAACCTTTACATTCAGAATGCTAGGAAACTATACAGAAGAAAACCACATATATGTTGTTCTGGGTTCAGCTGTGGCAGTCATTTTTCTCTTTCTTAAAAGCTGGTGCAGCGCTGATCTTTTTGACTTTAGCCTGAGAACAGCTGAACCCAGGACACATGTATATATACTCTTATTTTTTTGTTATAATTAACCCTAGGTACCCATTATTGCAGCACTCAGAATGTGGGGCTGATGGATCTTAACTCTGATCCAGTATGTCATTATTTTTAAGACTAGCCAGGTGAAATCTTGCAGTTCAGACTGACTAGTTTGTTCCTGGGTTCGGCATGGGTTTCCCATCCAGCACAGCAAAGGCACGACCAACCACTCAACCCTCAACCACTGATGGGTTGTTTAATTTGCACTTGCTAAGACTTATTTTGTGTGTCTCTTCTACTTGGTGCAAATCACCTGATAGCTCAGGTGAAGACTCTAGAAGAAAGGTGACAGATTCTGGCCTGGAGCTGCAGTCAAGTCAAGTCTGCTTCTGGTCTAGTATTAGGTTTCTATTCCTATGTTGTTCCCTTTTTATGTCGCAATCATGTCCTCCTAGGGAAAGGGTGGTGAGAGTGGGCAGGCATGTTAATATGGGTTAACATTCAGTGGTTAAGTGTCCAGGAACAGAAGCTAGGTTATGTGACTGCCTGCTTTGTGTTCTGAAAACAATCCACCTCTCTGCTCAGATGCTCCTGATGTCTAATTGATACATTTCTGCCTTCCCCCTCATTGTTAATATTTAAGCAGGTGAGCACAGCGGGCAATGGGCTGCTTGCAGTAGCCAGGTGGTCCTGCCAGCAGCTGGCTGCACTAAACACCTCCACTGAAATTTGCATTGCTTTTGTTCTCTGAATGTGCACAAACAGCCCCAATATGAAAATGCAAACAAATATATATCTAAACTTTCTCTGAAGGAAGCCTAACCCCCTTGAAGAAAATTCTGCAGGGCCATTGCGAGCTTCTTTCTTTCTTTTCTTTTTTTTTTCTTCCCCCTCTGTCTTTTTGTTTGGCTTTCACTTTTATTCTCAGTATTGTTTTCTTTCCTTTGTACTTTGATGTTTCTTTGGGGACTTGAGGAAGGAAAGCAACAACAAAGCAAAACAACAACAACAACAAAGAACAAACTCTAAGGCATTTACAGTTTATTTTCGTGTGGACAAGACCTGCCAACAACCATGGGGGAATGTGGAAAATGAGAGGAAGAAATATAACTAAGAAAATCTAGAGGCAGACAGGAAGACTGGGGTACAGGGAAGCATTATCTTTCCCTAGGGCTTCTGCACAGCCTTCCAATATATCCAAAGCAAAAGACACCCTGACTTAGGAGCTAGATCATTTGCTTTTCCCCTTCCCCACCCTGGCTCCCTTCCAGAGCAGCAATCAGGTTGCAGGCAACTGATATATTTGCTCTTGTCTAAGGGACAGCTGGTTCCGGGTAAGAGCCTCTAGTGCTCAGTGGTCAGCTGCATGATGCAGAGTTAGATTAATGAAAAGATTTTGCGGTTAGCCTTTGTCTAGTTATCACTTAAGTCACCTGGGTCTGAAATCAGTAATACAACACTTAGGCCTGTAAGTTAAGGGTCTGTCCTATGCAAACTCTTAGGACTATAGTCCAACTGCGTAGCTTTGAATACTCTGAACAGGGTAAAGCTCAGGTCCTGTGCTTGAAATGGTTTAATCATAGAACCATTGAACAGTTAGGGTTGGAAAGGACCTCCAGATCATCTAGTTCCAACCCCCTGCCATGGGCAGGGACGCCTTACCCTAGATTATGTTGCCCAAGGCTCCATCCAACCTGGCCTTGAATGATGGCAGAGATGGCGCATTTACCACTTCTTTGGGCAACCTGTGACAGCGCCTCACTCCCTCACAGTCAAGAACATCTTCCTTCTATCTATCCTGAACTTCCTGCGTTTAAGTTTAAACCCATTACCCCTTCTCCTATTGCTACAGTCCCTGATTTGTACAGTTTTTAAATACTGAAAGAGCTAAAAAAAGTACCTAAAGGGGCGGTGGGAGTACTGTTTATCCAGGGAATTTCATTAATATCTCTTCTTGGTCAGCCTAGATAAAATGAAAAGACTGGCCTGCAGTGTTCTCAGATCACTGGAATTTCTCACCCCATTCACGAATACCTCTGAGAAATTCTGGGCACAAAGATAGCATTTCCATGCATGAAACAATGTATTGTCTTGAAGCTAGTGCAGTCATTGACAACTGAGGAGGTCTGGATTTAAATCACTATAAACACAGAGGGAAGCTAAACTGTGATCCAGCTACTGAGGTGACAGCAAACTTACAGTCATGAAGTCAGCTAGACTTGAAAGAGTATTAACAACTTTGAATGCCAGTTAGAAGGTGGCACTCATTCTGGCAATACAAAATTCGTCATCAATCTTCCTGACAAGGGAAACTTTCAATCTGATGATTAGAATCTTAGAATCACAGAATAGTTAGGGTTGGAAAGGACTTGAAGATCATCTAGTTCCAACACCCCCGACATGGACAGGGACACCTCCCACTAAACCGTATCACCCAAGGCTATATCCAACCTGGACTTGAACACTGCCAGGGATGGAGCATTCACAGCTTCCTTGGGCAAACCATTCCAGTGCCTCACCACCCTTACAGTAAAGAATTTCTTCCTCATATCCAATCTAATCTTCCCCTGTTTAAGTTT
>JANRGW010046836.1:0-24487 GCA_024733675.1 Psilopsiagon aymara
TCAGCACCCTCACAGGGAAGAGCTTCTGCCCAAGAGCTCATCTCAGTCTCCCCTCTGGCAGTTAAAGCCATTCCTCTAGTCCTATTCTTACCACCCTTGTAAAAAGTCTCTCTCCAGATTTCTAGTAGGCCTCATTAGGTACTGAAAGGTTGATCTAAGGTCTCCCCAGAGCCTTTACTTCTCCAGGCTGAACAATCCCAGCAATCTCAGCCTGTCTTCATAGAGGTGCTCCAGCCCTCGGATCATCTTCCTGGCTTCCTCTGGATTTGCTCTGACAGGTCCACATCCTGCTGTTGGGAGCTTCAGAGCTGAATGCTGGTTTTACTTCTTCTGATGCCGCTCAACATATGGACGGTTTCTGGGCTGCAAGTGCACACCGTCGGGTCATGCTCAGCTACTTATAAATCAACATCCCCTTTTTCCAGTCAGTGGGAACTTCACCAGACTGCCATGACTTCTCAGATCTGATAGATAGTTGCTTGGCAATTTTGTCCACCAGGATCCACGAATGCACCTCATCAGGTCTGATCTTCTCCTACAGCAGGCAGTTCTTCATTCTCCCAGTTCCTGCCTTTGCCTTCCAGCCCTTGGGCGGTGTGGCTGAAGCACTTGTCAATGGAGTCTGAAGCAAAAAAGTTGTCGAGTACCTCAGCCTTGCCCATATCCCACATAATCAGGTTTTCTGTTTCCTTATAGAGACCACATTTGAGTTTTCTCATTGAAACAAGAACCACTTTTCAGTGTTTGAAATTTTCACCCTACAAAAGCACTATAGGGAGCAGGTTTTTTTGCTTCCTCCTCTGATGAAGAAGAAATCAGCATTTTGCTTTACAAGGCATAATTCTGGTTATTTTCAGTTAGAGGTTTTCCTCCAATGAAAGACAAATATTAATTGGTTAATTGGAAAAATACCTATGAACAGCTCTGATTTCCTGTATACGTTCCATAGTTGTATCTAATTGCATACTGCTTCCTTAAACTCTTCATCTGGAGTTGAATAATTCTAGTCTCAAATGCATCCATGTTTTTCCATGTGTCTAGTCATTGAGCCACCTTCTCTACATTATTCAGATAAAAATGAACATTTCTTTTTGATGATGATTTTGTTGCCTCTCTTTATTATGAAGGGAGTATGGATAATGGGTACACCTTTTAATTCATTCATTAGAAAGGAGTATGAAACAGTGCAATGTAATGAGATCATCCACCAGAATACGGCAGCTCATGAGGGATAAAGTAATAGTGCACCATGCAGAAATCTGAAGTCTCAGTCCCACTGGAATGAGAGGCATCGCTCCGGTTGACTTGAGTGGGGCTAGGATTTCATCCTAAGAATTTAATAATACTGCAGTTTCAAGTCAGTTCAAGCAGAAACGCATGCTCACCGCCATAGCTGGGGTCTCTCAGTCTTACACAAACAAAAGCCTGTGCATTTAAGTCAAAGAATTTTGAGTCCCTACGTTTTATTTATTCAATCTACTTACAACATATTAAATATTAAAAACTGCATTGTAATAAAGTCTGAGTACCTCTGAGAAATAACTAAAAATCACCCAACACACAAAAAGTGCAATGGAGGCAGATTTGTATTCTTTCCCATTCTATTCCAGAGAAGACAGCAACAAATAAAGCCAGTTTGACAACTGTTCACATGTAATATGTTGACTCATTGCTGCTCTCTGCTTCTATGTATTCCGTATTACTGTGCTTAATAGGTTGTACATAACTTGTGTATGAAGCCTGTGGCATGTCCCTGTCTCAGGAGCCCTAGAGACAAAATGGAAACTCTCAGCACTTCAGCACATCCGCGCCTCTGCTCCTACTCATATCATGGAAAAGTCATTTTAGACCTCAGTAATGGAGGGTCACTTACTAAAATCAACAAGGGGGGAGGGGGGAAACAGAGAACAAATCAACAAAACTGTTACAAATTATTTTTAAGGTTCAGCAACTCAGTTTGTAAAATCTTCTTGAGTCCTGTTATTGTGTGGGATAATGGATATTGGCAAGAAAAGACATCTTTGTAATATAAGATAAATATTTCTCTACATTTATTATAGGTGCTGGCAACTGCTGCAAGCAATTGATGGCTTGCAAACTGATGGTGCAAGCCCTTTTGCTTGGGACAAAGGGAAAGAGCTTATAGTAACAACCCCAGCCTGCACATAAAGTCATCTTGGCTCCTGGAAGATCCTAGGCTGAGCTCTGGGCACTCACAAAGTGCCTGGAGTCAAGCGCAGGAGGTGCAGAGATGTGATGGAGGAACATCTGGGCTGCAGCAAGGTCCATGTCCCCCCAGACCACAGATGGGCACCCTGGTGAATACTGACCTAAATCAGCCTAAATACAAAGGTGACCCTGGGACATCAAATGCCTCACTGGAACTAGCCACCTTTTTCCAGCACAGGACATTGTCATAGCACTGTAACTTTTTGGGGTAGCCAGGACCAGCTGTAAAGCAAGCATTTGCATTGTATCCTCACTCACAGCCTTGCACTGAGTTGCCTAAATGTGTAAAAATCTTGATCCTGAATCTCCTGTAAGTGCCTACAGGGACCACCGCTGTGCTTCATTACACTGAGCTGAGAAAAGAGCAGGAGTTAGTTACCGATGGCAGAGGAGCCCCGAGAAACTGTAGCTGGAATTTCTATCTTCTTCTACATTTGCCTTTATTGTAATTATGTTTCAGAACAATTTCTATGTCAGTCTTCCACTTCCAAATATAAATGTCACTTCTCTTGCCCAGGTTCAAAACAAACTGTCAGTTTGAAATAGCTTCTGACATGTTAATAATGAAATACCATTTTACCCCCACTGAGAATAAAATGCTAGCACAAATCATACCATTCTAAAGGGCTTATAAATCAATAAACTGAGAGGCAATGAATGAACAAAATGCTGACTGAAATCATGAGCACATCAAGTATCTGTAGATAATCGGAGTCACTTGTTTAAAGAGAAAGAAATAGTTTTCCCTAAACACATGGATACACACAGTGCCTTGATAGATTTTTTTTCACACTATGTAGTTTGGTTTATTCACCAAAGCAGATGGAAGCACAATTGAATGCTAGAAAATGAGAGCAGGAGATCAGTTAATGATTGGACATTTGCAACCCAGAATGATGCAACCTCATAATACACTGTCTGCAGTAGCTGGGATTTTTCCAGTGTCTATTTTCCCTCTTCACTGCCAGGATACCAGCTTGTAGCTTTAGGCTATGGGCTGTTCTGGTGCTGTCCCCCAGGTCAGGGCTGTGTCAGATGGCCAACGCAGCAGCTACCAGCTAACCCGCAGAGTAGGAACTGCTGGAGTGACCCTTGTATCACATCTCAGAGCCAGCTGCCCATTAACCCAGCCCACACCTCAGCCTGGGGAGCTCTAGGATATACCTCTGTCCCCTACAGACCTTCCCATTGCCTTCTCTCCTTGAAGCACTTGTTCTTGGCTACATGAAAATGTCATTGAGCAGCTCCATATGGGTGCTGGTATCTTCTATAACACACTTGTTCGGTGTTGGTTGCTATGGTGTCCTCCTTAGCTGGATGCACAGCACACCTGCAAAGTTTCTCCCTGGGTGAGTCATGTTCTTCCCCATCCCATCAAGGCTAAGTGAGTATGGTGTTGGGAAAAGCTTTCTCAAACTCATGATACTGTCTTTAGAAAGTGACACAACTGCTGTTACAGAATTGTTTCCCTGCTTGGGGGTGTCTGCTAATCTCTGGTATATGAAATGTTGTCAAGCTTTCAGCTTCTAAGGCTGTGGGAACTGGTGGCAGCAACAGAATTCATTAATGTCCTTCATGAGACCAAGAACGCTTCTTATTTACAGTCAACTCCAAATGATTTCCTCATATACTTTATTGACTCTTTCCTAAAGATAGATTTTGTAACCCTCATTGAATCTACTTCAAGAAAAAAGTTTTCATAATGCATCAAGAATCATAACTTGTTCCTCTGAGTTCTGATGCAACATAATGCATACAACACAATAGAAATTAAGATGCTGGGAATTTATGACCGAGCTTTTAATTACAGATCTAGGCACAAATGAACATGAGATTCTCTTGCTAGAGAATTGTAAATTAAGATAATGGATATTATGTCTCTTTTTTATTATTTTGCAATACTTGATGTTAATAGAAACTGATTTTGTGTATTATTTCAAGTGTCTTTAAAGACTTTCAATGTCATTATTCAATAATGGGCGCATGTTTTAATGAATTTGCTTTTCTGAATAGGTAAATGGATTAATTGATAGAGGATCATGAAAAGCTTTGCAAATGTGTGTTGATGAACTTGTTAATAATACATCACACAAAATGTTTTATTCACACAATATAGATGGCTTCACCCCTTGTTAATATTCAACAAAGTTAAAATGTTCCTGTGAAGTGGCACTGAGGCATCGTGATCTCCAAGTGCTGTAGGGTAGGAACTTGCTTTAATAAAACCTTCAGGAGAAATACACCACATCAGTTGTTCAAAACGGCCCCATCTTTATGCTGTGGGGTACCTGTTATTTGAATTGTCTCATAGAAATGCTATTGGTGCCATTTTAAACATTTCTTCCCAACTGAGTTTAACTCTTCACAAATGAGGTGTCTCTTAATAATTGCTTTAAAAACACAGTGGAAGGTTTGCAGTATGGAAATTGAGTGATACAAAGCTCTTTTGGTCCTTTGCAAGGCGACAATGATATTTCCTCCTCTCTTACTTCCTCAAATGAGCATTCAATTACCTCTGTTTTTCAAAAGGGTGATTAACCTGTAACTGTCAATCAGTTAATGCTTTCTAGCAACTTGCACTTGCTGGATCCAGTGAGCCAGAGGATCAGAGCCGTGTAGCAATAAATTAACAGCAGCTTTATGGAATTCAGGCACCAATCTTCAGAAAATATTCGGAAGCCCAGACTCTGCTGGAATCCAGTGCAAATTTAATCAGGTTCCTAGGATCTGGGTATTTCAGCAATGAGCCAGTGAAACTCTTTGAGCAATGAAACTGAGCTATAGGTTCTTAGAAATGCTGCCTCCAGCTGTACCAAAGCCCACAAAGGCCCAGCTCTGCATCATGCTACAGCTGGTCACTGTAGGTCTGTTCAGCAGTTCCTCATCACCATTGCTTTCAGTCACTGGAGCCTCTAACTCTTTTGGGGATCTCAACAGAAAAAATTTTATTAAGCATGTGATTGTGTATGCACAAACACAGGCAATTGTGTGTTCAGAAGACATCAAAGAGCGCAAGGGTGCTGTATGTTACTCATTACTGAGATAATACTAAGAAGGTGAGACTATTTAGTTGTTATACACTGGGAAAGAGAAAAAGTTGCCATTGCCTTGCAAATGACCTTGTAGAGTTTGTACTACATGTCCTTCTTCACAGTCTAACCACCCTGTCACCTTTCTGTCTCTGAGAGCTTGGGGACTGACAGCAAAATTGCTGTTGGAAGATGCTCTTCAGGGCCACAAGTGCTTGAGAACTCTGCAATGCATTTAACTTAGTGGAAATAATTATCTAAGGAAACTTGTTTACATGTTGCAACAAGTTGTCCTAGATATTATTTTTTACTAAAGTTTAAAACCATTAGAGTCCTACATCTTCATTCAACTTCATTCTAGTCCTGTTTTTAAATATGTATTTGTGCAGTTGCATCCACAGTAGCTTGGCAGGGTGCAGTCACCCATGGACCGATCTATTGGGCTATCTTTCTGCACCAGCCATTTAATGCCATCAATTACACAGCAAAGTACAAGCCATGACTACATATACTTCGGTCGCAGCTTCTTGCTGGATCAAGGAATGTGTCTCTGGGACCACACAATATACAGACAGCCACCAGTACTCAAGAAGTTGGCAGGGAGAAAGGTGTGATATGAGCAGCAAGTAGCACTAGTGCTCAGGGGCCAGTGGGGCTGTGGAAACAGCAGCTAACAATGTGTGGGCACTACAGGTTGAGTCTGCGGGAAATGATAATCCTCTGCCATTCAGATGCAGGGCACCAGGCAGGTAGACATCATACTGGCATGTCTCTAGAATTTCCATCAGTTACATCTGAAGCACTCCAAGGTTGGGATATCATGGATATCATAGAATAGTTAGGATTGGAAAGGACCTTAGGATCATCCAGTTCCAACCCCCTGCCATGGACAGGGAAACCTCACACTAAACCATGCCACCCAAGGCTCTGTCCAACCCGGCCTTGAGCACTGACAGCGATGGAGCATTCACAGCTTCCCTGGGCAACCCATTCCAGTGCCTCACCACCCTCACAGTAAAGAACTTCTTCCTTATATCCAATCTAAACTTCCCCTGTTGAAGTTTGAACCCGTTACCCCTTGTCCTCTCACTACAGTCCCTACTGAAGAGTCCCTCCCCAGCATCCCTATATGTCAAGATTTAAGCTACTGAGAGAACCTTATCCCTGCCCTTTTGCTCATTTGCGTTGTACAAGCACTACTCCAGTGAGTAAAGTCAGAGACACTTACCTCCTGCAGAAATAGGGGCGAATTGGGTCACTAATTCAAACTTTTCAAGTGTGTCTAGTGTCCCTTTAATAAACAATTTAACTCCTTCACCACTGTTCCCTGCTGACAGCCACAACATTCCATTCTAGCTCTACTTCAAGCAAGGAAAAATGTAATGAAGTACCCTGCTTACATAAGCATTTCATGGTAGAATGGGGCATTCACTCTTTCCTCTGGCTTGGGAGCACCTTACAGAAGTGAGAGGTGAATAGAGCCTGGCTTTGGTGGTGTTTCCCCATTCTGCAGCTTCCACTGACACCTGCTGGAGACTGGCCTTTCTTGATAGATCTGTTTAAATTCTGCGTCCAAAATGCAAGGATAGGAACAAAATGCACTTCTCCCCCACTGAATGAGTGAAGCATGGCACATGTCTGCGACAGTAAAATAATGTCAGAATCAAGAACTCTGCCTATTTCTACCTGTGAGTTTATGAAATAAGGACAGATTTTTCTAAAACCCAGACCAAACTCACTGTCATGAACACAAAGAGATTTCCCAGTCATAGGAAAAGCATTGCTTCATAATCTGGTAGGTGTCCTTCAGAGCTAAGTTTTTCTCCAAATAGAGTTGGGTTTGGAGGAAAGAAGGAGGAAAGCAGGTCTTCTCTGTAATCCCTACCAAGCAACAGGAAGAATGGGACCTGGCAATGGTTGTCATACTTTCTGGTGTACACCAACTCCACAGAGATGTGGGAATACCAGCTCAAAGGGCTCAGATCCCAATCCCTTTTGTACGCTGGCTGGGAAGCGATACTGGGGAGTAACACTGCTGTTCTTACTGCTGGGTTCGCTTACTCCAACGAAGAGCAATTTTACCCATAGTTGACTTCCAGAGACAGACAGATTGCTCAGACTGCATCCCAGCAGATGGACAACCAAAGCTCTGTAAAAGAACAAGAACATGGTTAGATCTGTGTGTGAATGAAGGTAGTTCGTGTGAGTACAACACAGGGATGTATGATGTTCCAGCGTGATTGTGATCAGCTTTCTTACGGAGAAGCCCTGGCCAAAAAATCCACCCCTTCATGTTAGAAATGTCATCACGTCCTCAGTGAGCATCTGAGGCAATACAGAGAATTACAGGAATACAAAAATTAAGAAAGAAATACCCTAAAATACAGGCACAGACATAAAGCTTTGAATATCTGAAATATATTGCAATTGTTACAGCAGGTTTTTTATGCTGGTGTAAGGGGTTCCTGCTCTGCTTAGCTGGGACATAGCCAGTCACTGATAGACATAGATCTATCATAGATCTATGGCTCAATCTTTTGTTCGGTATATTTTCATGATTCTATGATTCTGTAATTCTTTCATTATCGTCTCTCTCAAGTCCTGCTGGTCATGGCCAGAAGGTGGCAGTGGAAGAGCACCCATTGCTCTACAAACGAGGTCATGGCTAACTTCAACAGCGGAAGCAATGGCTGATGTACATGACCGGACAGCAGACAGCTGCAGTTTTGGGTATTTTAAGACGTATCTCCTATGAGGCCTGAAGTGCCATAATGTGTGGCCCCGTAGTTAATAACTTAGAAAGGTGTAAAGAAACCCTCTTTTTCGCTTCAGAACTAGGAGGAGAAGAACTGTTCTCAAAGTGCTATTGCAAAATACTGGCTTTCAAGACAGCTTTAATCATTTTAATTACTCAAATGAGTAATTAAATGTGAACATCTAAATATCAGGTTCACTTCAGTTGCTTGAAAACATTAAAGATTCTCACGGTAAGCAAACTTAAGAGAGTTTTCCCAACATCATGTTTCAGTCTGTATTTGTTAATGAGCTTGTGGCCCCCTTTTTGTTGGGATAACTCAGAAAAACCCTTCAAAGGGAAAGTAGGTGGTGGGTTTGGTCAATAGTATTTTAATTTTAATATTAAAAGTATTATCATGACTAATATTAAAGTCCTCACTACAGTCTGTTTACAGTCCCCTAAAATAAACTGGGCTCTTGCTCATTCATCTACCTGTATTGTTTTGTGTTCATGTCTGTATTTCTGGTTTGCATTTTGAGGAAGAAGAGTTTTGCAAGATCTTGCTTGGAAAGGTAAATTATCTCTCTAGGAAGCATTTACTGTCATGCTATAATTCATGTTAGTATTTCACTAATATTGACTCAGACTGAGGTCTTTGTACCCTGAGGTCCCATTCTTGCAGTATCACCTGGGTTGCCCAGGAGTCATCAGTGGCCACCTGCACATGTAAACCTATAGGGTAACAAAACAAGAATGGGGTAAAGACAATGAAGTAATTTAATGTCTAAGCATAACCTGAAGAAAATAAGTGAGGCATGCTGTCCTACCCTGTCACACTTTGGTGTCCTTTAACAGGGTTGAGAAAGCATGGGTAGAACTTCGTAGCTGCTAAAGCAGTGGCAGAGTTCCTGATCTTCCACTGTCCCCAGCTGCCAGTGTCAAAGGACTTCTGTCTTTTCATAACATCCTGAGCAGTAAATGTGAGGAATGGGATCCTCTCCCTTTTCCTCTGTGTCTTTTCCACCCACGTATCTATTCCTTTTCCATTTCCCCATCAGAGGAGTGTCTTCAACCATGCTGCTGGGTGGCTAAGGCACAAGGAGCAGCTATAAGCACCAGAGGGGTGTGTGTACATATTTGCCATACTGTAGCATGACAGATCAAAGTGTGTGCTGTGCCTGGATTTCTCCCACAGCAAGGCTGCAAGTAAGGGCCAGCACCAGAGAGAGAAGTGCAAGTTGTTCTTATGTGTCCCCTGCTTAGTGCTCATCTTGATGATGAGAGCAGGATCAGGTCACACAAAAGAAACGCTAAAACTCCTTCCCATTTAATATTTTTGAAGGATATTTGGGTTTGCTTTCCTTTTCTATACAGTAATGATCAAATGGAAGTTTCTTTCTTAAAATTCCCTTCAAAAGGAGTTAGAAACAGGGAATAATTACTGTGAGAATTTTACAACCCCCTTTGATTCAAGTATATTAGCATTTTTAATGTTTTATTAAGGATGCCGTAAAGAAGGAAAAGGTTTTTAATGGGCGAGTGAGTAGAATGAAGTGGAGCAGAGCTCTGAATCACTCTTAAGCTGTTTTTATTAAGCACTGACATTGACACCTTCTCAGCACATCAAAATTAAAAGGACAGTTGGAAGATAGAAAGATTTTGAAATGTGGGGGAAAGGTACGAGCTCTTCATTCACCTTAAACACAAAGAAGATGCACACAGAAAGCAGTGACTGTGGCTACTGAAACAAGTATCAAAGAAGAACATGAGAGAAATTTTTAAAGAGTGAAGGTGCAGAACAGGATTTTACAAGAGGAGAACAGGAGTAGCAAGAAGCAAATCTGAATATGCATCGAGAGACAAGGAGACCAGCCAATTATTGATTCACTAGCAACTGAAGAAGGAAAGTCATCAGCACAGAAAGCCAAGAAAGCCAAAGTTCTCTGCATCTTGTGTTGCATTTCTCAAAGGAGAGATAAAGTGCAAAGACTGGCTAATGCAAGCTGCAGCAGCAGAGCAGTAGGATCTCTCCATGGAAATGCTCAAGGAGGCACCAATTCTCTTGGAACATCAAAGTTTTCACACTTCCTGAGCCTGATGGATTTTATCCTGGAATACTGCAAAAGAATATGGCAGAATTAATGTCAGAATGGGGTTATCTTAGGGAAGTCATGGAGTGTAAATAAGCATCTGAAG
Source organism: Psilopsiagon aymara (assembly GCA_024733675.1). Lineage (NCBI taxonomy): Eukaryota > Metazoa > Chordata > Aves > Psittaciformes > Psittacidae > Psilopsiagon > Psilopsiagon aymara. Next base: position 10,192 of record JANRGW010046836.1, read on the forward strand.
GCAGAAAAAGGGCAAATATATTGAGTTTCTAAGAACAGAAGGCAAAGACTGATCGGGGATTTGTCTATCAGTCAGCTTATCTTCAAATGACAGAAAAACCTTGGAAAGCACAAAATCTTCATGAGCACATGAAAGAAAACACAGAAATAAGACAGAGTCAAAATGGATTTGTCAACTACAAATCCTCTCAGAACAAACTCATCTCATTTTCTGAATGGGCTGCAGGTCTGGATGCGGAGAAAGCGATAAACACCATTTAAAATCACAGAACTGGCTTTGTACCTTCTTTAAAGACCTCATTCAAAAGGCAGGAAAGTACACTCAACATGAAAGTCTGATATGGCAGAGGATGAACAGGCCAAATAAAAATGGCCAACTAATGAAAATGTAGCAGCTATCGGTGGCTCGTGGTCAAGATAAGACAATGTCATCAACGTGCTCCTCAGACCACTGTCCGGAAGTTGGCTGTATTCAAAATGTTTTATTAATAGCTCTTTCAATAGAGAGTTATGCTGTTAAAGGCCTAGGAAGCAAAGGTAGGAGGACATGCAAGTACAGTAAGGACAGGACTACAAACAAGTCAGCAAGGTCAGTTGGAGAAATAGTATGAAAACACTGCATGAAACCTTACATTACAGCACCAAGCAGAAGGATGTGCATTTGTCAAGAGTGATTAACAGCACAAATAAGAGATGGAATACAACTAGAAACTCCATTGATCCAAGATTATAGAAAATCATAGGCATAACCTGAGCCAATGTTTTCCTATGGTGTTGTAAAATGAAGGCAATTACCACTGTTTTCTGAACAAAACTCATGATGTATGCTTATAATGAAGTGACATTCGTACAGCACAACACTCAAACATGCATTTGAGCCAGCGTACAATGATCCATTTCCTATCATCATGTACTCTCACAGAGCAATTAAATAAAATTGCTGATGTTTTGTGAGAACAAACCTTGCTGGAAGGGACTGCAATAAAGGAAGGATCTGCCTTTGCTAATGGTACTAACTCATTTCCCAGAAGCTGAAAGTGCTAAATGACCATCTGTAAATCTGCCTGACACATTTTAACAATCCTTTTTCTGCAGCTGGCCGCTATTGAACCTTCCCTCTGGTGTTGCACATGAAGCTGGTGCAACATCAATTGATTCAGCGCTTCCATAAAGCTTTTAGTGCAGGCACAAGAAAGCACAATATTCTTGCTGTAGCTTGTGAGAGGCAACCTTCACTAGCCAACATTTCTGACTTTTAACTTAATTTTCTCATATTCCAGCTATCTTGTTCTAGCTCTGTCTGCTAGAAAGGCCAAACACCAGAAAAACATCCTTCCTGCAGGAAATGGAAGGTCAATCTGGATACTACACAAAATATTTGAGCTCTTGAATATATTTGGGTGTGTTTCAGTCCATGGAAGCTTCTGTAAATTAGCAAACAGACAGCTGAAATGATCACTTTATCTTTTGCATCCATGGAATAAAAGCCACCAGCTCTCCTCCCAGGTTTGTAGCCTCCTTTTATCTCAACAGAAGCTGTGACCTTTGTAAGCAATAGATTCTAGGTTCCAGGCTACATGTATAAACCCTTATTTATATGACATGATAAATCAAAGGCAAAAATAGCCTACAGGATTCCTTGCTACATTGCACGCTGTGAACAATCATTTACTTTCCAGGGGACCATTAATTAGTATTGATTTGTCTTCTTGCTCCAGCATTCAGAGGCATAAGGATGGGAGGCTGCCTGCCAGCTTGTGCAGCATCAGGAGCCTGTTATCCTGCAGGTTTTTGTACAAGTTGGAAGATTTGCAAGCAGAAGACAAACTGCGTAATCTAAAGTTAAGGTGATCTTCAAATTGCCTGTTTTAAGTGGCTAGTGAAAGAGGAAACAGATGAGAAAATGTCACTGGGAACAAGAGACCCATTTGGAACAAAAAAAGGGTGGTAATAAAACCATGAGGATGAAATCTGAAGTCAGCAAAAAGGCTTATGTCCAGCCCAGTATTTCCAAGTAAGACATACCTGTGACTTTATATGGTGAACAGCTGCAAGGGCTACTACTATCTGGAAGTCAACACTGATGTACTCTGGGTCTGTGGGGTTGGTCTGTAAATAAAGACCATCACAAAATCTGGATGCACAGTGAATGTGTTGTCACAACTCTGCCCACCCCCAAGGATAAGGGAACAAGGTTAAAGCAGGAAAGTCTGGTATTTTTGAAAAATAAATACAGTCTCAACAACCCTGTGACCATCATTTCTCCTCGTCTTATCCCATATACTCTGGGATAACTGATCTCACATGGTATCATGTGTGTGCTCATGATGGCAGAAGAGATGGCACATATGGTGGTAGCAGGCACCTCAGCAACAGAGGCTCAGCACTAGATGACTGGCAATGAGGAGGTGGAGCAGCTCTCTAGTTTGGGACAAAATGCTACCGCTCAGAATGCAGCTCAGACGAGGCCGGCAGGCTCCAGCACAGCAGAGTACTTGAAGTTTGATTGAGCTAGCTGGATTTTCAGGTCCCCTAACAGTGAAAATAGCCAAACTGCAAAGCCCTCTGGCAGTACCCAAACCCCTGTGTGGATACCCAGTCAGTGCACTGCAGAATGCAGAGACTGTGGAAAGAGAGAACTGGTGCCCACTGCTCACTGGGATTTTGCTGCTCACCAGCTACATCCTAGTGTCATTTGCCACCAAGAGATCATTGGTCTTACGTTCATTGTACTGGTTAAAAAGGAAGCTAGCACCTAGTGCTGGTGTTAACCTGAGCTCTTGCTTATTGCTGGCACAGACCCTAGAGCAAAAGCCAGTTTTAAGTAGGAGTGAGTTTAGCTTTGTACTAATTGCACGGATCCATCCTTGCTCCACACAGCCCCAGGATCAGCAGGCACCAAAAAGATGGACTATCAGCATCTCCTGTTGAGACAGCTATTAAAATTAGAAGATAAAGTTTCTTAGAAAGAATGTAGCAACGTGGGACCAGCATTTTAGTCCTCCAGGTGAAATGGGAAGATTAAGAACCTCATTTCCTTCCTGCCCCCCAAATCTTTATAATAAATTTTCATTCATTCTTTTTAGTATTTATTTCCTTAACAGATTAGGAGGGTTTGTTGGAGTTTCTTTCTGTTTTAATAGGCTACTTTATTAGTATCAGATAGTCTTATCACCCTCTTGCATATGTGGGCTCTACCTGACTTTATATAATAGCATCTACTAATAACACAACCTCGCAAAACTTGTTGTTTAGGGAAGCTATCTGCACAACACTCTCACCCACGCCAGCCTGAAGCAATACTGCCAGTGTTTTATGTGGGGGTCTCTGTGTGCCCTATTGAAAGGCTCTGCCTGCTGGGCAGGTGTTGTAGGGCCAATTGATGGTAGTGGGAGGACACCACTTTCATCAGGAGGATGAGTGCTCTTAGGCAATAGGATGTAAGGTGTGCTGGGGTGTAGGGAAAACAGGATTTGGTTCTCTGATGTAGAAAGGATTGCGATGAAAACAACTGACTACTAGGTTCTAAGGAAGCAAAGAATAACTTATGAAGATACTTTGGTGAGTAAGGATTTAGGTATTTTATTAAATGTATTAATGCTGTATGTTGAAAGGAAGCTGGCATTAGCTTCCTCTGAAGAGATGGTACTTGATGTACTGACTAACTCTGATTTAGAGCTTTGTTTCAGCTCTGGATTAAGATAGTAATTATGTATACTTATACTCTGCTTTATGGTTTGTGTCTCATGGACCCCAAACTTGTATTTGCCTTAGCTGTTAGGAGGAGAGATCTTGGGCTCCTCCACTTATTAGGAACTGAACAATGTGCATGGATTTGGGTACTGCTGCACCCTTAGGCCTTCTGATTTTCTGTAGAAAAATATAAAATAAATAAACAAAGAAAAAGCAACTCAGGAATATGATATAATAGGACACCAACAGGTTGGAAGTTCACTTACATTCTGTTTTCTTTCTACTAATATAGAGCAGGAAAAAGGAAAGGTAGAGACCCCTTGTAAAATTCCCATTCTCCTGGTCTGAAACACAAAGTGTGACTGTAGCTGGTGGTGCTACATGTAATCATTGAAAAGTAACTTCTATTACCCCTCTTCTGTTCAGAAAGCTTGTCTAAATGTACTTCAGAAGGACATATTTAAAACCAGGCACATTACAGTGTGTAAGTGCTCTGAGTCATAGAGTCATTGTAGGTCCCTTTTAGACTTTCTGCTTTTCAGATGTGACATAGCTTTCGGTGACAGCTTATGAACACTGTGGCTTATTCTGAACTAAATGAAACTATTCTCTCTTTGATTCTCAAATGGTTAATTAGCACTTTATATATATAAATATACATGCAGGATTGAGATTCAGTGGACAGTAAATATATGTTGGATTCTTAGCCATTAATAAAAGAAATTAGCATATCTAAACTGCTGTATTTTGTTGTATGTAATGTCTTCCTTGGGTTTCAGCAGTTACTAAAGGATGTCATAGTGGTTAAAAGTGGCAATATCAGCTCACAAGGATAAGAATATGGTCGTGGATCAAGTGATACTCTTCAGTCTTAAGAGACTATTGTAGCAATATATTTATTGATATAAACCAGCCATTTACAAAGTTTGATTTTAAATTCAACAGTGATTTAACAAGATTTGATGACAAGGAGCACTCAATTATTTACTGCACAGAGGGCAGGGTCATTAAAAACTGTCAGGGAGACCCTGCTGTTGAGTCATGAAGCTCAGAAAGGACTCTCCTCTCAGACAGGAGTCCCGATGTGGCTAGATCCAGACTTAGTCTCGGGCTTAGTAAATAGTTTATGTCTAAAGCGTTATGTGTCTGCAATCAATACTTTATATCACTTGGCTAAGATTTTATTTTTAGCATCCTATTAATCCCTTATGGAGAATCTCTTGTAGCAAGGAAAATATCTCTGCCTCAAGGAGTAACCTTGAGAGGTGTCCTTACTCAAGGGGAGATCCTCATGTGCAGCCTGCTGCCTGCAGGAGAGCTCATTGGACCTGGGCTGTATGATATTTATGGGGTAAGACATTTGGCTTGTAGACGTGTTTGAATACCAACTACTGAAGTTAGGGTTTTTTCAGTCATGGCTTGAGAGGAACATTGATAGCACTGTGGTTGGAGGGGTGCACTTTGTTGAGATTAGCCCTTGGCTGTTGTGCTGTTATCTGTGTCCCCGGAATCCACTTTGAGTCAGATGGAGCCATATGACCCAGACACATCCATTACCATCACCAGTGGTGTTTATCACTTGAGCATTGTTAGGGGAAGTAATGGTCAGGCTGGGGAGAGGAGCATAACATCACAAATGTTTTCCAAAAGGGCACTGATTGCTCTCCCTTGGATTATCAGTGCTCTGGGGCTGCCTAACCCACATGCAGAAGGCATAAATTCCAGGTCACAAGAGCTATAGTGTCAAAGAAAACATCTCTAGCTCAGTAAAGATTAAACAGAGTATTTCAAAACTCCCAATAGTCCTCTGTCATTCCTTTTGGGGTTAAAAATGTTTAGCTACTTTAAGTGGGGCATTAGCAACAGTTTCCACTTACATGATTCATTGCTTTCTATCCTCTGGTAATGCTTGAATGTCAAATTAAAATCATGTGGAGAGACAACTAAGCTCATTTTGGAACTGTTATCTACAGCAGATAATCATAGTAACTTGGTTAAATCTCTTGACTCCATCTAAGAAGAGACAATAGAGACACAGTTGTCTCTGCTCAAAACTGGCTCAAAGAGCTTAGACTTTCTGCAATAAAAACTGAAATCAAACTGCAGATCCAAGTGTCAAATATCTCCAATTTAGAGCAATCTGTAGAGCTTGCTATTTTTGCAACTATTTTTAAATAGGTGAATTACAAAACTTAATGTAGCTCTATGTTACCTTTATCCATCTCCTCAAGTCTCAGTATTTGGATATGAATAGCTTCAGATTTAGAAAGCTGTTCTGACACTCTCCATTTTTTGAGTGTTGCCAACAATTTTAAGACTATTTTTGTACCAGTCTGGCCTTTGCCAACCCACCTCCCACCCTGTTTTCAGATACCTCATGTTAGAACTGGAAGTAAAAGTGCTTGGTTAATAATCACTATTTTCAGCATAGATAGCGCTGGAAATTAGGCTGTTTGTGAATAGCACATTGCAGATTCAGCTTGTCCAGCTAATTCATTTTAGCACTAAAAATCCTGTGCATTTTCCTCTTGCCCTCAAGTCTTCTGTGATTTTTCTGATCACTCAGCAAACCCATAATAGTTTAGAAAGCTAGCAAATATTTCACTTGCATACACCTTCTTCAGTGCTGTGCAAAAACTAAAACAATTTCTGTCCATTGTAAAAATGATCACCAGGAATCAAGGCATTCTAAGAACCACTTTTTATTGTTGTTAATCCATTCCTTTAAATTGTTTTGGGGTTTGTTTTTTGCTTCATCATAACATTCACATGTATAGAAGAGAGATGTAGTCTAGGGCTGCAGTTACTTTGCCACTTCACCACCCCAGCAAGTTTGCAGACAACCCCAAGCTGTGTGATGTGGTTGATATGCTGGGGAGAAGGAATGCCATACAGAGGGACCTAGAGAGGCGGGACAATGCAAACCTCATGAAGTTCAACAAGACCAAGTACAAGGTCCTATCCCTGGGTCAGGGCAATCCCAAGCACAAATACAGGCTGGGAGGTGACAATTGCGAGCAGCCCTGAAGAGAAGGACTTGGAATTGATGAGAAGCTCATTGTGACCTGGCACCTTTTCCTAAAATACTTGGGGAGAGGAAGCAAATCTTCTTGGTAAATGGTTGAAAGACAATTTCTCAGTGCACAGTTGCCTTTAGCCAATAATTTAATGATTTCAGGGCAAATAAAAGCAGTCTGGCTTTTATTCCCCACCTCTGAAGTTTGCCCTGTGTTTTACATCCTCGCCCTCTCCCTAGTCAGCAGCTTTTGCAGGTGAGTAGTGCCATTTTAAACTGTTTCATGGGAAAACATATTGCCTCATTTAGCATTAAAGGAAGAATGTTATGAACTATGAAAGCATGCAGACCTTGTCAGACCCTGTATGCAACTTCTGAGGGTGAGAAGTGTTTGGAACAGTGCTTTCCGCAATGCCTTAAAACTAAAGAAATCCATCCTCTCATAACTATAGTAAAACATAGACCTTCAAACGCTTCCCTACACTTTCTTAGTGATGGTGTCAGAACTTTCTGCATTTTGTCTGTCTTCAGTCTGTGGCGACTTTCCAAACAAAAGTACTGTAAAAGCAATTTACAATTAGCCATGACAACTGTATATTGCATGGGTGGTACAAAGGCTTTTACAAATAAACCTTAATTTATACAACAGACATGAATACATGTTTTAATGAAGTGATTCACAATGATAATATTATTGACTTGTTCAGATTAAACAGGACTGCCATATGCTATGTCTAGTGCTTCAGATGGCTTCAAATTTATTTTTAACGTTTTTAAGTTAAGCATATTAACAACAGATGTTGAATTTTTAAAAGGATCCAATAATTGAGGGAGAAATCGTTCCAAAGCTTGTGTGTTGAAGTTTTGGTTGTCTTAATGATTCAAAATACTTTGTGACTCAGAAAGTGATTTCTAATCGGTGATGTAGCTCCTACCTGACTCTTGCACATGTAATTTGGATTATTTTTATCTTGCTTCCCCAGAGTTGCACCCTCATAGAGCTGCTCAGGAGTAGGCTGGTTGAACAATCGCCTCATGACCCCATTGCCCAACTTTCAATTATTTTTATTAAAAAACCCTATCAAAAATGTATCAGTCCTCAACTTACCCATCTCTGGACCATACACTACTGGCTCTGCACACATGGACCTCACGCTAACAGCCACATACACTCCTGGCTTGCCCCTGTTCAAACTCACTGCATGGGGTGAGGATCCCTCAGTGAAAGATGGGAGGAAAGATGTGATAAAGCCAATACACTGAACTGGCACACTGCAAGTGAGGGACCACACTCACAAGAAGGCTTGAGTAACTTCTGCCTTTGTACAGAAACATAGCCTCTGGGTTATAGATTTAGCCTGTGGATGGCTATTGTTTGGTTGAAGTCCCAAGTCTTCCACTTACTTCTGGTTTTCTTTCTTGCCCTGCTTCCATGAGTTCCAGCCAGGTTTGTTTTATAATACAATCCATTGCGTCACCATCCCAGTCCCAAATGCAGCTCTGACAGACAGCAATCTATGTCAGCCCATCACGGCTACCATGTCATTTGGCTGTCGTGTTTTCACTAGAGCATTGGCCTAGTGTGTGATGGGGTATCTGAACACAAGTCCCCATGGCTGAGAAGCTGTAGACAGGGTGACAACACCTCTTGCTGTCAGGCCTCACAGGATCACCAGTTGCCTCCGGCTGAGCACATCACTTTGTTGGTGACGTTGCTGGGGTGATTTTGAGCTGCATGAAAGTGATCCTCAGTACCACACACATCACCAGGAACTCACAGACCACAGCACTAAAGTCCCTCCTGCTGATGTGAACTTTAGGTGGCCTTTCCAATACTTTATCTGGAAACCCAGAACTGTGCTCAGCAGGAGAAGCAGATCTCATTGCTACACTGGAAAGCAGCAAGATTCTCTTTGCAGACCTGCTAGCTGCTGATGAAACATCTCCAGCACCTAATGGAAATGTAGGAAATGTAGACGCAGGAATTAAAGCCATCATCTCCTTTTCTACGTTCCCTGCAGAGGAAAAAAAACAAAACAGAAGGAAATTACAACATAATGGTGACAATTAACATAAACAAGATATAAAGAACAGAGAAACCAGTCAGCTGCAAATAGATAGCAGTGATCCCAAATTGATTTCCAACAGGCTGGAGACACAAAGCGGGGAGCTCCTGAGTGTGTTTTATTATTTATATCAATTACTAGCTTGATTAACTTAGTTTGATGAAGCAGGCTGTAGGAAAGGGAAATAAGTAACAACAGGCAGGAAAGTCAGTCCTCAGCTTCTTGGTAAAGAGAGTAGACTTTAGCTTTAGAGTAGACTTTATACTTAGCAAAGAGACATAACTCCAAAAGAGATATGTTTAAGTTTTGTGCCCTTAAACCATCACTTTTTGCCCTTTAGGGAGGCAGCCTGGCCATCTCGTAACCAGTTCTGAGCCATTTACACTATCCCCTGTGTAATCCTGGGTGGATCCCTGAAGGAGAGAGCACTTTATATGTTTTTTCCTTCGTTGGGGAGCACAAAAAAAACCCGCTAGTGTTCTTCCTCATTTCAGATAGCTGCTAAGTATCAACATCCTTGAGGCCGCTGCTTCTACTGACTACTTAATCAGTGGTTCCAAAAGTCTGGGGGAGGGATGGGAGAGCAAGAAGCACAGAAACATACACAAAATTTGATTGAAATCACCCTGGGTAAAGCCTGCCCCATCTGATTATATCAGTACGGGGTATGAATGTACCTAAAACCTGCTCTTGAAAAAGGAATCTGAAGGAAAGGCCCCATCAATATGGGCAGGGTACCTTTGATGCATGTGCAGTGGCTCCCTGGGACTTTCAGTAGAGCAAAATCTTGTTGATGTGGAGGGATACTAGGCACAAAAAAACAGAGTTAGAGATGGTTTTGACCCAGAATGGGGTCACTGAGTTTGGGGAGGGATATTTACTTCATGCAATCACAAAAGCCAGTGCTCCAAGTGGCAGACAGGTGAGGTTTGCTCCCACCTGCAGCAGCTTTGCACAGCAAATGGTTAGGTGCGGAGACTGTGTGTCAGGCACGATTGCCTATTTCTGCTTGTAGAAAGAAGTTTAAGGGAGAAAAGGCTGATTTCCATTTTAGAAAGCCTCCCTGATTTGTGTAAATTTCCTATGAGGCAGAAATGTTTGCTTAGACCCTTGAGCAGCCTTTTCTCCATGGGAAGGAGGAGGAATGCAACTATTTTTCCTAGAATACAGAAAAGACGTGGGCAGTGAGTGGAAAGGGCTGGAGGTAAAAGTCTGTATTCTATTTCTTCATGCAGAAGTGGCAAAGACAGCAGTTTCTTTACCAGCAGCATTTTGTTTCTATCTATGCCATCTTCTTATCTGGTGGGCAGATTGATGGATGCATTGTAGAGTTCTGTCCAGTTTATTAGGTTGATTTTTTTCCCAGCTGCAGGTGCACGATTTTCAGCTTGTATCTGTACCCTGCATAATCTTAGACATCTAATTATAACTCACTGTTGGCACCTCAACAAGCAAGATTCACTCAATTAAAACTGTACAGAGCATCTGTTGTTCATCTGGTAGGAAAAATACCTGCTTTTCCCCATCTATTTATCAGCTGGGAAGCACTCGCTGAGCTCCTGTGAGTAATGGCCTTATGGCAAGATCTGCTTTTGTCTATCCCAGATAAACTGCCATTCCTCCAAAATGATACAAATACAATCTCAATGTTCTTCATCCAAGTATAAGGAAAAATTATTTAAAGCAATGAATTGCACAAACAAGTTAGTCCTTAGTGCCTGCTCTAAGCTGTCATTTTCAAGGTTGGGGAGAAACCAACTCTACCTGACCACAGTTGAGGTTTGATTAGCTATTCTTTTTCTTTGCCTGCCTGATTTCAAATCTAGTGACCTTTGTTCACTATTTAATTTGCTTTTTAATTCCTGATCAAATACTGATTTACTTTATGTATTTCCTGAGTACATTGCCTTTTAATACCAATCCCGTGTTTAACCATAGGAGTAGCTTATGTTTGAGCAGGCATTTCTGCATCTATAAATATTGGAAATACAGTATTTGGTAGAATGATGCTCTATGAGTCCTTCCAACAGCTATGCAGAATGGCTTACTGTGATTCCTGCTGTCTCAATCAGTGCTCTTCACTTTAAGTGAAGTCATCTCATTCTCCTTTGCCTCTCCACATCAGCTCCTTCTCTATTAATCGCTGCATTTAAGATATTCAGAGGCTTCTGGGCTGTAGAAGCTTGGCCCCAGTGAAATGGCCTGGATGATATTTACAATGAATATGTGTGGTCCTAAGCAGGTCTTCATTTCCAAAGCCAAGACTCACCATGCTCCAATCACCCACTAACTGGGTACTGCATTTAATAGCTAGCTAAAAACACCACCACAGAGCATGTGTATGAACTCCACAGCACATCCAGGACTGTTTACCAGAGACTGCCTTTTAGGAAAACAGTCTGAGGAGCCATCAGAAACAGCTTGTATTTGCTGCAACAACACCTGAGTCTCTACCTGCTTAAAGTCTCTTGGTAAATATAAACAACTGGAATGAAATCCAGTAGACAAGGAGCAGATAGCATTCTGCTCAGACACAAGCCTTGCTCCATCTCTACAGAGCATCTCCCTTGGGAGTGAGTCCTTGGATTTGAATGTAAGCAAGAAACAACCAAAACCCTTGCAAGGAAATTTAACAGGTTCACCAAGTTTTGAACCAGGCTGCTTTATCAAATCAAAGCCTGCAACGATTTCTTGCATTGTAATTAAAAAATACACCACCAAAACCACTGTAGTGATGATCCCTCTTCCCCCGGAGAACCACAGTGTTTCCCCAGAGAGGGCTGGAGATTAGCAACTACATTTCACATGATGGCTTTTAACATAATTTGCATAACTGGATAAAAGAAGCTCATCAATGTGCCTCTAAATCTTATTATTGTTTATTACTCTGGATATCAGAGAAAACAGTAATTACATTGAGCAGAGATTCATGGGGCTCGATTCGAAGGTGGGGCTGAGCAAATGTGACTGTGTCTCAGTCCCCGCCAGCCTGTGGGACCCCCACTCCCTCTGCTTAGGGCTGGATCACCTTTGTGCACCATGCAGGGAATGCCTGGAAAAATGGCCTTGCAGGACCAGTGGGATGGGGCAGGAGAGCTGCTGAGGAGACGGAAAGAGCTTCAGGATCGCACGGCTGGGGAATGCAGGTTATTTTGGTGTGCATCTGCAAAACCTAGTTCTGAGAACTAGGGGCAGGATTTGAGCTTTCTGCTGCAAATACAAGTCCTGTCAGATTCAAGACATGTACAGGTTAAACTAGCACTTAAACAAGGGTGCCTGCTGTGCTGGGCACTCCTGAGGACCTGCTTGAGCTCCAGGGCCTGCTGATAGCAAGGTGTTCCCAGTGTGTCCACCACCGTGGGAATGATATATAAACTGAACAGCCCTTCATTTCTGGCTCAAGGAGAAAAGGAAGGAAATAGAGTTAAATCGCCCTTGTTTGCCTTGTGCAGCTCTCTGCAGTAGCCATCTGCAGTCACTAACATTGAAGAGAACATTAATAAGCCAAACTGCAGTGCTGGCAAATGTGGGTAAAAACGTGATGTGTAAGAAGGAAATGATCCCAGGCCTGCTGCGGTAACCGGAGTCTTCCCAGTTGTTCTGCTGGGCTTTGCATCACTCTGCATTACAGCGCTGCCAGTATTTAGTGCATGAGCTTGTAAACACTGTGGGTCACCTCAATGCTAATTAACCTTTACAAACTGACAAAACAACAGCTTGAAGTAACATAATTCCGTAGAAGGAAAATCTCTGAAATCAGGAGTTTATTACTTAAAGCTGCTTTTTGCAGTGTTGTTTCAGTGCTCTCTTGGTGTTCTACTCTCCGTTGCTTTTGAAAGAGCCCTGGAACAAAAGCTGAAAAGCTTATAAAACTTGCTTGGTTTGTTTGAAGGGGGGGGTTGCCTTTTCAAAATCACCATTTATTGCCGTAACTTCCCATATTGAGCTTGAAGGAAAAACTATTTCCTAAAATTCAGCAAAAGCAAAACATGGTTTAATAGATCATTCAAATCTTTAAATCAAGGTAAGCAAAGCAGATAGACACACTTAATCACAGAGTGAACGTAAGCAATGCCCACTTTGAAAGGACCTCCTTGATTCAGTGCCTCTGTAATCAGTTTCTAATATTTAGTTCCTCTTTACTAGCAGCAGAACAGCTTGAAATCCCAAGGAATTTTGTGAAAAGGGATTTCAGATGTTTTCCCAACACTTTTCCCAGTGTGCTCATACGCAATCTGTGTATTTTTTAACCCAATTAAGCTTACTGAATGCTGATGAGCAAGCTGATATTCACAGTTTCACAGCAGGAGAAACCATCTTCTTTTTCCCCTCCCCTATGTTCTTTTTCTATTTGCATTGCCTCACAGTGCATGCTTTTGGCTGTGTATGGCTGTACCCAGAGATGTCCTTGCTGACCATGGCCAAAACCGCCCTTGGGTTGTGCTGCTTTCTGGGCTGATCTCAGCTCAGTACCAGGCAGTTCCTCATGCCACCCCAGATTCTGGCTCAACAGGCTGGAAGAAACCTCTTCAGCAATAATGTCTGCTTTCTGTTTCAGAACTTTGTCCCATATAATTATTTTTATCTCATATTTTCAGTTTTGACAGGAAGAAACTAGAAACCATTAGGTTGATTATAACTTTTAACTCCCTCTTCTGATTGAAAGCTGAATATCAAAGGAAATTGTTTCTTCCCAAAAGATTCCTTCAAAAGAGAGCAATTCCCACTCCACTCCAGTTGGCTGGTCTTTCTTTGACTAGACACATAGTGCTGGTACACGGCTCAATGTCTGTTCTACCTGTTATCTCAAAACGGACACCTTCAGAAGGGCTCCTGAAGACAGTACCAAAGTCTCTGTCTCTGTAGATCAAAGTTGATAGCAGCATTGCCACACATCAAAATCAGCCCCCTAAGGAAGGAGTGGAAAGCATAGAATCATAGAATAGTTTGGTTGGAAAGGACCTTAAGAACATCCAGTTCCAACCCTCCTGCCATGGGCAGCGACACCTCACACTAAACCATGTCACCCAAGGCTCTGTCCAATCTGGCATCTTGGCACTGACAAGGCTATGATGGCATCCACTCCTCTGGCTGGGAATGCAGCTGGCTTGCAGTAGGGACAGCAAATTAGGGTTACACAAGACAATGGCAAAACCACAGTTCAATGGTAGCAAAGTGGTTAAATGTCTTAATGTTCCCCTATCTGGCTAATTTTTCACCACACATTATGTTTCCACTAGCTCCATCCATGATGACAGCATCAGCAAATCCACCAAGCAGGCTGTTGCATACTCTGCATCGCAGTTGCACGTCACAGAAATAACATCACTCTGGGTTTATTTCCTCTCAGAATACTGAATCTCACCTTGCTACATGCTCTGCTGCAGGTTCATGAGACACAGGAGGTTTGGGGATTGATTGGGTTAGGGATGAGTTTAGATTGGATATGAGTAAGAAATTCTTTACTGTGAGGGTGGTGAGGCACTGGAATGGGTTGCCCAGGGAAGTTGTGAATGCTCCAT
>JANRGW010046836.1:24665-35323 GCA_024733675.1 Psilopsiagon aymara
CAAGGCCAGATTGGACAGAGCCTTGGGTGATATGGTTTAGTGGGAGGTGTCCCTGCCCATGGCAGGGGGTTGGAACTGGGTGGTCTTAAGGTCCTTTCCAACCCTGACTATTCTATGATTCTATGATGCTGGGTTCAAAAAGCATAATGCACAGATTCCTGCCCGATGCAGTTGTCCATAACAGGCAGACGAGCAGCTCTGCTGCAAAAGCTGCTACCCCATCCACTCAGCCAGCAGCAATGAGGAAATGGCAGTGAGGAAGGAAACCATGCAGGGCAGTCACAGCACACCCCACCAAGAGCCACAGCAATGCAAATGAGCCAGTCAGCTTGTACAGAAGCACTCAGGGGCTGTGCAAGTGAGCTGGTGCTGTCATCCTGCACACCCTCAGCAGTGGGGATAGCGCTGTACACTGATGCTGCCAGCACAACTCAGCTGGCAGAGCAAGGCTCAGGGCAACTCCTACCAACCTGGTTTTGGGCTCTTCCACTATAACAGGTTGCTCAAGGCTCTGTCCAACCTGGCCTTGAACACTTCCAAGGATGGAGCATTCACAGCTTCCTTGGTCACCCCGTTCCAGTGGCAACCCATTCCAGTGCCTCGCCACCCTTGCAGTGAAGAATTTCACCCTTACATCTAACCTAAATCTCCCATTTCATTTTGAAGGGGATATTTTACAGGAAGAATCCCTGTAACTTACATAAGAGTTTCTTACAGTGCTTAATGTCTCCTTGGCCTCTAACTCCTGTCAAAATAAAGACATTTTTGGGACACAACATCTGTCCAGTAGGAGTGGAGGTACTGGGGAAGCTACACATGGGACTTGTGTTGTTATAATTGAGCCCTGAGGACAAATGTGAGGCATGAAGACTAATTAGAAATGGAAAAGACTTACAGTGTTACCATATGAAGGAAGTGCACTCCCACCAGCTCTCTTTTACAGCACCACACTGGCCATAATGCAGTTCGTAGTGGGTCCAATTTTCTTCTTCTTCCAAGCAAACATTTTCTTCAGCTCCCCCCTAAAGCTGTCATGGAGCCAGGCATAGAGAAAAGCATTGGTACAAGCAGACATCATTGCAAACCAGTGGCACAGCAGCTGGATGAAGTTGAAATATTGCTTGTCAATCAAGCTGATGTCGATGTCCTTTATCACGTTGAAGATGTGCAGAGGCAGCCAACAGACTCCAAAGGCTGCCACCACTAAGACTAGCAAGCGAAAAGTCTTTCTCCTCCTTGCTCGGTCCCATTCAGCTTGGCCCTGGGTGACATTGCCAGGGACTACACGGTTCTTCAGCTTGACAGAGATTCTCAGGTAGGACAGGGAGATAACAGCCAAAGGCAGTACATAGGTGATGATGAGAGTGCTGTAGGCGTAAGCTAGGCGATCTCTTTTCATGTGGAACCAAAACTCCTCACAGATAGAGAAGTCCAGTTCTGGGAACTCTGCGTGATAAGTGTGGACCAAGGCTGGGGCAGCCAAGGTACAGCTCAGCAGCCAAATAGCAGCAAGGATATAGGCACAAATAGGGATTGTGAGCCTCCTCCGGAATGGGTACACCATGGCATAATACCTATCCACAGCTATGACAGTCAAGGTAAAGACAGACACAAACACAGTGACGGGTTGCATTAGGAAGACAAAGTAGCACATGAAACGCCCGTACACCCATCCTCTGGGCTCAAAGGCATAGGCGAGCGTCAGGGGCACACAGGTTGCACACATGAGCATGTCTGAGAAAGCCAGATTGCCTACCAGAAAGTTGGTGACATTGTGCATCTTTTTTGTCTTGCAGATAACATAAATGAGAAGGTAATTCCCAATGACACCAATAAAAACCACTAGTGAGTAGCAGGGGATGATGAGTGGCTTGAAGGACTGAACAAACTGGAGCCCTGAGAATAAATTACTGGTGTTGCTGTGAATTGCAGAGAGGAAGCTTTGGGAGGTTAAATTGTCCGAATTCATCATTTCCCTCCTTTTGTTTTCTGCTGTCAGCTGAGTGAAGTAGTTACCACCGCACTACTCCTGCACTCAATCACTGTGGATAATGAATGGATTACTGGCTGTCCAGAGGTTACCACATGGATAGTAAACAAGCATCCGTAAAAAGAAAAGGTGAAGTTGTAATCCTCAAGAGGCAGCTTACAGCAGTTCCTAAGAAAAATCAAATACAACCCATTTCCATTAAAGTCCTCCTGTATTTACTATTAAATCTAGGTTTTGACAGCATGCCACTTAATAAACATGTAATTCAGTGAGTACTTACTGCTGTGGTTTTTTAATCCCATATGATTATCCTGTGGATGTCAAGAATGCATCCTAGACGCCTGTCTTCTGCAAATCCAGAAGCGTGTGTGTGTGTGTCAGGGAGAGAGAGAATATATATGAGTGAGAAAGAGGGAGATGAGCATTTACAAGCTAAGTGGAGATCAGTGTTTTTAAACAGTCTTCACTTCTAGGTCATGACAGATTTGTGTATAAGCTTTTATCCCTATTGGCTGCCCTGGGTATTACGTTGCTCTTTGCGTGTTTCTTACTGATAGTAATTAGTTCTAGAATATCCTTTCAGATATTCTCTTCTTCCAGTGCACCTGTAACTGCCCCTTGCAGCTAAAAAATCAATTTACATTCATTAAGACGAGTTTGCACAGTATCTAATCCAAGATTTACTTTGCCACAGCTCTCAGGGTGCCCAGAAAAGCTACCTGTGAATTCGTTGCTATAATGGACTGTAAAATAGAATTTTAATAACATGTGAAGCCAAATGAATGTTCATGCCACTAGAGGGACTCAGCTACATACCTGTGGATGAAGTTAGGATTAGAAATGTGCATTTAACATAGAGCACAAAGGATCTTATTTTATTCCAATGTATTTTCTAATGGTGATTCAATATTTGCTCACCCATTGTGACTGTTTTCAGTGGGGTTTACACATCTTTAAAAGTAAACACATGCAATCATCTCAAAGGAAATAGTAGCACCCAAACAGCTTGGCTGTGCGGGTTTCCCTGCAGTGAACTATAGCAATCTGTTTCTAATATTGCAGCTGCCCACAAATATTTGGGGTGTTTCTTCATTCCTGCAATAGGTTTGTTAACCTCTTCTGTACCAGACAACAAGTGCTATCCAGTACATAAAACACACTGTACTTGTACTGTTTTTTCAGACATTAGAAAGGAAAAATCAGGATAAGTACTTACAGAATATAAGCAGACATCCCCATCCAGCTCTTGCTTATTTCTCTAATTCACCCTTAATTCTCTTCCATTCCAACCAATTCTGAAACCATCACCTCAGCTGGTGAAAAATACTGAAGCTGCACTGCATGCATTTACATCAGTTAGGGAAGATAAAAAATAAATGGAACAGCCTAACAACTTATGAATGCTTCAGGTCAGATGAATTGCTGGGTTTTGCAAGGCGTTCAGGGGATTTAGATACCGTTTCAATGGACAGTTCATGTCCAAATCTTTAAGGCTACTCTAAGGAAATATTAACCCACTCTTTTCTATGAAGTTATCAGCAGAACCATGTCCTTCTGTTTTTATGTTATTTGACATAAATGACAAGTTTAAATATATTTAATTTGTGTTGGAATCCTTTCCCTAATCCTAAATCAGCAGCTAATCATGTGTAGCCCATGTTCAGACCAGAGCCATTCTTCTACAATGGCTCATGGTGGATCAGCATTTCAAACACCCTCAGTGCTGACTCCGTGTCATTGCATGGATGGTTAGATTATGGTATAGGCTGGCAGCTATAATTCCAGCCTGAGGGGAGAACAAGCATTCCTCAGAGTGCCATCCTCCACTTCATGGATGCAGTAACCTACCCATGACCTATACAAAAAATGGGATGTTATATTCCACGTCAATCTCATCTGTCTAAGCTGGATGGGACCCTGAGGAATATACTACCTGTTTACATCTATATATCCAAATCCAGAATAGGAGAGGCACCTGAAGGTAGAGGTTGCAAAGAGGCAAGGAAAAGGGGGATTCCTACTGCTTTCAACACTCAGTGCACCCATACTATTTGGTATTAAGGAGCATGCTACAAAAGTAATTCCTAGAACCCACAAATGCAATTGTTAAACTTAGTGTGGGAGAAAAATACAGCTTTTATTTAAATCTCATTTGACTCCTACTGAAGTCAAATTTCAGTAGGCTTTGTATGTGGTCTCTACTGTAAGCCAAATGACATCAAAAATTAAATGGGAGCACACATAAACTGACTTCATACTGCCCACATCTCACTGGAAGAAGCCTCATGATAATGGCAGAGCACAGATTATAGTTGAAAACCACATTATAACTGAGTGATTCTTCTGTTTCATTCCCAAGAGTTGCAGAGTAGATCCAATAAATATTGTCATTGTATTTCTATGAAGAAAAGGCTTATACTTCACTATGTGAGAATAAAAATGAAAGAAAATATCATCTAAAATAGCCTTCAAGGTCATCTAAAAGCTCTGTTCACAAAAACTGTAAGTAACATTAAAGATTCTTGTATTTCAAGAAGAACTGAGTGATCGTCCTGCCTTTTCTCTTACCTTCAGCTGTATTTTCTTCACCTCAGAAACCAGTAACCAGTACAGCTTCTGTTTGAAGGCTCCCACCTTATTTCTGTTAGTGATTTTCTGTTTGTTTTGGCTTCAGGCAGAAAATTTCTTCAGTTCAGCTTTACTCTAGTGTCAAGACCTGGAAAGATAATATGTAATAAGGGCTTGAATAGAAAAAGTCTTTCAGCGTTTTACCTCAAAGAAACCCTCTTTGCTCCTTTTAAAACTGTGAATGGTAATCTTTAGAATTTCCTAGGCTAGGTGACAAAGTTCTTCCTGAACCAAGTGTAAGTCTATTGCACACACAGAATTTTTTCATTAAAAGACAAAAGGTCACAGAAAGGGGTAACGGGTTCCAATTTAAACAGGGGAAGTTTTAGATTGGATATAAGGAAGAAATCCTTTACTCTTAGGGTGGTGAGGCACTGGCATGGGCTGCCCAGGGAAGCTGTGAATGCTCCATTCCTGGTGGTGACCAAGGCCAGGTTGGACGTAGCCTTGGGTGGCATGGTTTAGCGGGAGGTTTCCCTGTCCATGGCAGAGGGGTTGGAACTGGATGATCTTAAGGTCCTTTCCAACCATGTCTGTTCTATGATTCTATGATTCTATAAATTTTATTACTGTCATATTAGAACTATTTTGACATTCCAGTGTGTAAGGGTGCCACAAATAAGAATGCTGATTAGTGTCTAATTGAAACCCTGGTGCTCCTTGGCTCAGTGGAGAATGTTATACTTAGAGCCAGAACAACACTTCTTCACATAAACATTTCACAGCTGAGCTTTCATGATCTCTTATGCTAATCCATCCAACTCTGTACAGACACTGTGAGCACAAACGTAAGCTGCTATGTGACTTTCAGGAAGTGGTAAACCTCCTATAGCACTAACACCCTTCCTTACATGTATGTCTAATCATCCCTGTAGTTCCTAATTAAACCAACATGATCCAGGAATGAGATCCGATCCTAGCAGCTACACTTGCAAAGCACAGCAGTCCTTCTTAAGCTAGTGGGCCCTCCCTTCTATTCTTTAGCCTTTATAGACCATATATTTTCTTCTGTCATTGAAGTCTCACAGTCTCTGGTGTTAGTTTTCTCTGTTCTTGTTTATTTGATATGTACCTTCTGTAAAACGCAACTTCTTTGGCATCACACAACTTTGAAGTGTCTTTCACATTGCTCCAGGGAAGTTCTGAGCAGAGCATATCAGGCAGTTCTTGCAGAGCCTACAGTAAAAATTGACGTTTTGCCTCTTTTGAATGAAGTAGAGCTGGGGGCTCCTTTAGCAAATTCTTCTTTTGACCAGTCAGGGAAGAAGGCTGTGTATTGCAAGACAGAGCAGCCTATCTCTCCTTCTCTCATTTAGTCTTATAAATGCATCCTCTCTGCCACTGCTGTGGACTGAAACATCATAGTCTCCAAACTCTAAAAACCATACTTACAACTAAGGGGTTTGTTTGTTTGTTTGTCTTGGAGTTTTGGGTGCTTGTTGCTGGTTTTCTCAAATTTGAGGTAAAAATTTGATAAACTCAAGATTCATCTGATTCATTTAAGCTGAAGAGGAGCTGAACAACTTGAATGAAGAAGAGGGAAGAGGCTTGAATTTAAGCCAAAACATCTTTGAGGTTGCAGGTTAAATACAGAATAGGGGTCCAGCTCTTCACTGTGTGCATAAAATTGTTAGTCTGCTGAGCAAAAGTGAGATGAGAAGAGCGAGCTGGTTCCTTAGATTACAAAGACCTTGAGCTAAACTTAAGATAACTGTAAAAAACTAAGGAAAATTGCAAGTGAGAATGAAGGTGCTGGATCACAATTACCACAACAAGGTAAAAGCCAAATGTAGTAGTGAATAAACTCATACTGTTAGGAGCTAACTAATCTCTACTGCCAGATTCTACAAGAACTGGCATATGGAACTGCTGGGTGAGCAGTAAGGGCTTTTCCTATTTTTGTGGAATGGCAACACAACTTTTGTGACTGAAGGAAAACAAATGGGCTACCTGTTCTTAAGAACAGGAAGGGAGGGGATGTGATGAAAAAGTGCTGATCCTTCAGTCTAACAGCAGGTTTACAGTAGGTTTTAGACCAGATTTAATGACAGAGTAAGGGGGGGGAAAGAAGGAGAGAGGAGAGAGAATAGAATAACAAAGGAAGCTTTTAGAAAATTAAACTTCCATCTATGTGTTATTAAACTGATTTTTCTTAACATAGGGTATGTAGTAGTTCTTGTCAGTTTGGGTTTGAGTAACGCATGTGGTGTTGAGAAATTTGAGAAACCATCATCTATACCAGAGCAAACATCCTAAGAGCTATGGTGTAGGCAAAGAATAGCAACATTTAGGAAGGAATCAGACCAGAAGACACCAACTATTCATGCTCCTCAAGAGCCTTGCTTGAGAATGACCAGCTTTGGTAGCTGTTTTCATTGTATTATGTTAGCACAAAAAGCGGGACCATACCAACTGAATTTCATAGAACCACCAACTTTGGAACCAGAGACAATGTAGATGATGACTGCACAGTTACACAGAGAATCTCTGAAAATCTGAAGGAGAATGGGAGGAAGTCTGATATGATTACAGAGGAAAAACTTTCCATAAAAGACAAGATCAAGATCACCTGTTAATGAACATTTTCAGTGCAACTTAGGATGGAGTAAATTCTGTTGCATGTCTGTACAAAGGAGCAGGCAATACATTTGAAAGTACAAAGAAAAGAAAATCTAATGCATTGCGACAGATTCCAGGGTGAATTTGCCTCTACCTTGCTGCAGTCTCTGGACTATTTTGTTGCTCTAAGTGTCTATTCACCAGAGCAGAATTGCACTGCATTCTTCAAAAATCCTGGGGAGGATGGTAAACTCCAAGTAAAGACCTATTTAAGCTAAGGAACAATCCCAAGGAAAGAACAAATTTACCATAAGCAATTCAGAATGAGAGTACAACACTTCTAAGTGAAGTGGGAGAGCAAAAATTGCCCCTTGGAAGTAGTGGCTTTTGGAACAATCACTGTATTATGGCGGATAAAACACTTGCATTTAACAGAAAGCTTTACCCACTTATCACATGCACATGGTATGGTTTCTTGCATGGGGCTTGGGCTTCAGAAGGTTCCTTTCAATCCTTCATCAACACAGATTTAGGCTTTGGACTTCACTCTTGTATCAAAATAATTCCTCTATCAACATTTTCAATAGTTTTCCCATTGATAATAATCAAAATATAGCATTGGAATTAAAATTCATTTGCACCCACACACATGGGCACAGCTGAGACTAAGTCCCAAGATGGTGTTCTATGTAGTTCTTCAATGGGAAGATTTGTACACTAGTGCCTGCGCAAACCAACTAGAACAGTACTTGAAAATTTGCCAGAGGAACTTTCACTGTTGCTGATATTGATACCTGCTCAGAGCAACTGGTCTGAAAAGCAGGGAGAAAGGCAGTATCAGCAGAAGGACTTTGCAAAAACATTTCAGCTCCAAGACACTCCAATCAGTGCAATCACTGATTCGTCTTTCTCTGTTCATGCCTTCTTGCAGGATTGCTACCCAGAGATTTGATACAAGCAGGCTTCATTCCTCCATACCCCCACCTCCTTAAGATTTCCTTTGCCAGCCAAACCCACGCAGGAATAAATGACCAAGAAAGAAGCTGACTTGTTTGGGGGTTCTTTATGTTAGGTTTTGATGTACAGTTTTGAGGGTTTTTTTTGTTTAATTTCTAGCCACAGGATAAGTAGGTTAAGTGCTATGGTGATTCAAGAGGTATTTGTGCTAATTTGTTGATTGAGCATGTTAAAGCAGGACTTTGCTGAAAAATAGAGACTTGGTAATCAAGTCTGGCCATCTCCCAGCTGTCTGGACAGGTATCAGTAGACTTTAAGATTTGCATTACAGATCTAGTTGTAAAACCACCACTGAAGCAAAGCATTATTAGGTTGCAATAAGAGACAGCTGCTCTCTTTAGAGCTGCCATATGCAGGACATGCAACACCAGAAAAAAAAAAAAAAGTGGGGAAAAACCTTTAGTAATACCAGTCCAAGAAGTTTCCTTCTTCATCATCATAAAGTGTGCTTTATATATATATATATATATATGTCTAAGTCATGACTAACCTGGGAAAAGATATGTGAATGTCTTTGATCTAGAAGCTGAGAGGTTCCTCTTACAAGGAAGGATTAAAATGAAAACATATGAAGACAGATTTGCATATTCAGCAGATGCAACAATTCCTACCCCTCCAGAAAAACTGGCATTTCTCCTCTGCTCACAAGAGAAGTAGAGTGCCTTGAAGGGAAGTAGAGGGCAAAACAAAGCTATTCCCCAAGCTAGAAGAGACCGTGGGAATAAGCTCCCCGAAACATCTGCATATTGAATGCTGTGAGCCCTGGAGACATTTAGTGTTAGAAATGTTGCCTGCAGATGTAAATAGCCGAAAGCTAGGGTCACTGTATCCTCAGGATCCAACAAGCAGTTTAGCTCTCCTGTAGAAGAATGCTGCCAAGAAAACCTGACTGCTGATGCTTGAGTGTCAAAATGCTGCCTGGCCCATGACACTTCTCTGCAGCACCCCTCTGCACTTGATGCTGCTGGGGTCTGAACACCTCCAAAGAGAGATGCACCGCTACCGATCTTCCTCCCTCCCCCCGGGAGGGGCCGCGAGCGGCGCCTGCAGCACCATGGACAGCGCCCGCCCTCCGCTCCGCTGCGGCCGCTGACGGTCCTGCTCGAGGATGGTCTTCCGTCCTCACGGTGCTACAGGGCAGGTCAGCGCCCAGCACCCCGAAAGGCAAGGCAGCACTCTTCGAAAAGCCTGCTGCACTGGGGAGCCCTCACAACACACACACACACACACAGTGCACTTTACCCGCAAAACCAATTGGTGTTGGCCATGAAAAACAGGCAGACCAGTGGCTATGCCGAACCCTAAACCCAATGGGGATCTCTCCCCCAGAGCTAAAGAAGGAAAAAGCATTCCTGCTTCTTGAATTATTTTAAAGCTACTCTGGTAATCGACACAGGGCAGAAGAGAGCAACAGCTACCTGATGTTTTGTAATGACCACCATAGTAAACTTGCCATAGTAAACTTGCTGTTTTCATGGAGCAGCAAGTTCAATTAATATTTATCAAACAGAAAGAAAAAAGACCCTCAGAGGACCAACATCATTCCAGCTGCTTATAAAGTAGGAAAATCCAACTTCCATTCAATTAACTATCTCACTAACAACAATCTGCACTGGAGCTTTGAAAGCTTTAAATACTATTTGCCTGGAGGACTGTCATGAAGTTTGATTATAGTTTGCATAATAACATTATGTAGAGATAAGAACACTATTTGGAAATGCATTGTTCCATTCTGTCATGCAAACTCACATTTGAAAAAAAGAGGGGATGAGAGATTGGATTTTAATGACCCATATCATCAGTGAGGTTGTTGAGCACTGGAACAGGTTGCTCAAGGAAGTTGCGAATGCTCCATCTCTGGCAGTCTTCAAGGTCAGGTTGGATAGAGTCTTGGGTGACATGGTTTAGTGTGTGGTGTCCCTGCCCATAGCAGGGTTGCTGGAACTAAGTGATCTTAAGGTCCTTTACAATCCTAACCATTATATGAACCTATCCTATATTTCTATCAGGAGAAAATAAACCCAACCTGATAGAATTTCTAATGAAGCCTTCCGTATGTTTTCAGCACAGTTCCATTTAGACCAAGGAAGTGGTATTTTAAAAAGAGAAAACAAAGTTTGTCCAGCAGAGTTACAGACAGGCTGGCTTATGGTCACATGCCTCTCTAAAAGTACAAATTTGTATTTTCTATTAGGACTATTCTTTCATTTTGTGTGTGTGCATTGTAGCCATTTTAGCTGTGCCTCAATACCTGGGTTTATACTCTTTCTTTGTCTCCTTTTGTCTTCAAGAGTAGGATTTGGAATCATAGAATCATAGAATAGTTAAAGTTGGAAAGGACCTTAAGATCATACACTTCCAACTCCCCTACCATGGGCAGGGACATTTCACACTAAACCATGCCACCCAAGGCTCTGTCCAACCTGGCCTTGAACACCGCCAGCAATGGAGCATTCACAACTTC
>JANRGW010046837.1:316-16085 GCA_024733675.1 Psilopsiagon aymara
GTGTGGAATACCTCTTTGGTTAGTTTGGGTCAGGTGTCCTGTCTCTGCTTCCTCCTGGCTTCCCCTCCTCCCTGGCATAGCATGAGACACAGAAGTCCTTGGTCAGACTAAACATTGCTAAGCAGTAACTAAACCCATCAGTGTCATCAGCGCTGTTCCCAGGCCAAAACTAAAAAACACAGCACTGCACCAGCTACTAAGAAGGAGAAAAATGACTGCAACTGCTGAACCCAGGACAGGCTACATTGTTTGTACATTGGGTGTGCCGTGTAATGTTCTAGGATCCCCAGTACAAAGCAGACACAGACTAACTGGAGCATGCCCATGATTGGCATGAAGGTGATTAAGGGACTGGAGTGCCTTTCACATGAGGAAAGCTTGAGAGAGATGAACTTTTCAGCCTGGAGAAGATAAAGGAGGGAACTTATCCATGTGTATAAACACCTGGTAGGAGGAAGTGAAGAAGTTGGAGCCAGACTCTCCTCTGTGGTGTCCAGCGACAGGATGAGAGGAAACAAGCACAAATTAAAGTACAAGAAAATCCATTCAAATAGAATAAAAATTATTTTACTGTGAGGGTGCGTGAACACAGAACAGACATTGTGGAGTTGCAACCCTTGAAGATATTCAAACCCTGACTGTATGTGGTCCTGGGCAATGCGTTCCAGCTTATCACTCTCTATGCAGGGTTTTAGTCTAAGTCAACTCCAGAGGTGCCTTCCAACCCCAGCAATTCTGTGTGATTCTGTGTTAAATTCAAGAGACTCTTTGGAAGCCCTGTCTTGATCCAAATTTTCTGTTAGGGAACTCTCTGCCAGTCGAGGGCACAGTTTTACCATCTCTTTCTCAATCTGACTTGGTTTAATGCCCACCAAGTGCCTAGCAAGCCTCAGCCAATGCCATCAGGTATGCAGTTTTGTTATCCAAGCAAGATATATGGTTCGCTTATGAACTGGAACCTACATAGTAAATGCTGGTTCTTTCATTCCTTGTTAAAAACTGTTTTGTTTTCATTCCATTTTTAAGTCTAGCCCTTTGGCCTGGGTTCAGCAGTAGCTGAACTCCTTCTTAGCAGCTGGTGCAGTGCTGTGGTTTTGACTTTCAGCCTGCAAACAAAGCTGATAACACTGATGTCTTTAGTTGTTGCTAAGTAACATTTAGTCTGGCCAAAGACTCATGCTCTGCCAGAGAGGAGAGGAAGCCATGAGGAAGCAGAGACAGGACACCTGACCCAAACTAACCAAAGAGGTATTCCATACCACAGCACATCATGCCCAGGATGTAGTAACTGAAGGCAGGGACCTAGAAGGGTTAGATCACTGCTCAGGTTGGGCCGGGTATCAGTGGACAGGTGGTGAGCGATTGTATTCTCTTCCCTCATTATTTCGCTTATTGTTATTATCATTGGTGGTAGCAATAGTGGTTTGTGTTATACCTTAGTTACTGGACTGTTCTTATCTCAATCTGTGTGAGTTACATTCTTTCGATTCTCCTTCACATCACTCCAGGAGTTGGGGAAATGCAGGGGGCAATTGAGAGAGTGGCTGCGTGGATGTCTGATTTAAGGCTGGGCTTAAACCACGACAGTCCTTTTTGGCACCCAACATGGTGCATGAAGGGTTGAGATAACGACATATCTGACCAGAGTGTGTCTAACAGCATTTGTGATGAGCATTCATTGTTTCAGATTAGTAGTCACTCATCACAATGCTGGTTTATTGGCTCTCAAAGCTGTCATTCTTGATCTCACCCGTTCAGCATGTCGTAACTTACTTATAGCTGATATTTCCTGGTTTAGTGCATATTGGCTGGGGGCTTGGGCTAAGGTTCTTGTTTCACTGTACTTCATTAATATGACTGGTCATACAGTACTCACTGATCATAACTCTGGGCTGTAATGTGCTCTCACATTATCTCTACATTTTGAGAGGTATATAATGGAAATGCTTAGCTTTTTTGTTCCCCCCTTGGGTGGTCAGTCAGCAGCTGCTTCATTATGGGTTGCTGGCTGGGCTTAAATCATGACATCCTTGCTGTCCAAATCAGGTGGAGGAAGGATCAGAACTCATCAAACTCTTCATGGCATAAATAGTGTAACACAGATCTATCCTGACATCAGATATAAGAGGTGGAGCTTGAAGCATTAAGATTAATATTTGGCACTTATTT
This sequence comes from Psilopsiagon aymara, assembly GCA_024733675.1. Lineage (NCBI taxonomy): Eukaryota > Metazoa > Chordata > Aves > Psittaciformes > Psittacidae > Psilopsiagon > Psilopsiagon aymara. The sequence continues at coordinate 2,486 of JANRGW010046837.1, forward strand.
TCCACCTTCCCCACAGTTCTTGTGAATCCCCATAATATCAGAGTTTGTGTAGTCATCCACAACCTTCCCTCTGCCCCCTGGTACCCTCTCCTCATATTGGTGTTAACAGTTTCCGATCACAAATGCTAATGTAAGAAATTATAGAACTATATGAACAGATTTTCTTCTCAGCCATGCAAATATTTTCACTGTTTTCTCTCCCCTTCAGCTCCTAGGTAGGTGGATTTGTCCTGTCCTTAGCAATTAAAGCATCTTTCCCAAGGAAAACAAAAGGAAAATAATACAATAATAAAACAAGAATGCTTGCATCTGTCTGACATCATCTTGACAGCTGATGATGACAGATATATTAATAAAAGACCTTCACTGAAATACAGACTTGGAGGGGAGGAGGAAATTCAAAGGAAGAAAAATAATCTTTCTGCTCACTGTGGTTTTGTGATAATTGTGGCAAAATTAATTACTTTGCCCTTCACAGGACCTGAACAATTATACTTCTCAGATCTTCTGAAATCTGTGTGCTTATTTATTGCTAAATTAATTAAATACAGCTGGTTTATGACTTTGTTACCTTTGTGCAGTCACACTAAAAAAATCCTATTGGCTCACAAATGAAGCATCTGAAAATCTAGGATGGATGAGACTGTATTGATATGCACCACTAGCTATCTCTATCTAAGCCCTCCTCCATCTACCCAGATTACACGCTTGAGGCTGCAACACTGAGGAAAAATTCCATCTGTCTTCCTTCTTACTCAGTGCTACAACTACTTTTTAGCGTCAGTGTTACAAAGAGACCTAAGATAACTCCAGTCCTGACATGACTTCTGGCACTATCTCTCTGGATTGGGTTAAATTGTGACCCTATGTTACTCATTGCCATTATGAGAAATATTGCATGAGCATGACACTGCCAAAAGAAAAGATACCTGACTGGTGGATGCACAACATTGTTGTGCAAAGAGATCCTGGTGTCAGTAAAACCAGGGCTGCAGCTGCAGAGTTTAAGGTGCTTTTGGCAGTGTTATCTGTTACAAGTTAGAAAAGACATCATATAAGGCATGATAGACAGCAGAACGCACCAAAAACTCAGACGAAAGCTGCAGTTTGCTTTGTTTCCAGAGAAGCCCACAGATGTTAGAAAGGAAAACAGAGCTGCAAACGTGAACGGGTTATAAGACTCATTAATATCCTCCTTTTTTCACGGTGCAAAATCATCTCTGTGACCAGAACGTTGGAAAATTCTCTTTAAAAAGCAAAGACGCTGATAAATTCCTCCCAGGCTCTTCCTTTGAGTGAATTTTCCTTTCAGGTAGGAATAGCTATATGTCCTGCGTTTTATCTCATCCCTACTCATTCACAGTGCATCTTCTTTAAACTTAAAAGGAAGTTGCAGTAGTGAGACATTTTGAGAAACACTGCCTCCACCATTTCAAGACAGGTTGTTTAATAGATTTCTTGCAGAAGCCATTGATCAGGTGGGGATTTGTGCTGAGGCAGCATCTCTGTTTCATAAAAGTGGAGCAAGTCCTTCTGGGTATCTTAAAAGCAAGTAATCTTAGCTAGGCTTTAATTACCTCTGATAAACTCTCCAGCATGCTACAAGGTTTTTAAAAGCTGAATCTGAGGGACTCAGAAGATTATGTTCTTTGCTAGGCATTAGTTCACAGTTAGGGGAGAGCGGTGCTTTTCTGGTTTCAATTTTCAGACTAGTGCCATAATTACAAAAGCTCTTGCACACTGCAATAGCCACATAAAGCGCTCTAAAGAGAGTTGAGAGAACTAAAAATCAAGTCTGCCTTCTTCCTTCCCTTATTAGGGAAGGGAGCTACGCTGGGGTGACATTTGATAAAGAGTTTCCAGCTCTTGAATCTTCCAATCTAGATGAGGCACTCACATATCCTTATGGGTGACATCAGTGGTTTTGTAAGTTTGTCAGCACATGATTTTTCTATCAATGTGCAAGTATTCTGCACGCAGCAAAGCTGAACTGAGGTTGCAACAGAAGCCGAACAATGAGGCCCTAGGAAGCTAGGAAATTCCCAGCTTAGGGTTGGTCATTAGCAACAGCAAATCACCTGTGATAACTGTAGCTCATAAGCAGTCTCCAGGAATACTTTGACTCAGCCACTGGTACAATAGGAAGGATTAGACCTCAGTCACTTTGCTTTCCTCAGCTCCTCCTTTAATTTTGTCATCTTCTGAGAAGGGCATTGTCTAAATGCAGTAATGGAACATCCATTTGAGGTTTTTTTGGCAGAACCTCTGCATGGAGTCTGTCCTCTGCTTTCATGTCAGTCAAGCTTATCAGTGTTTTGTCCTTATACCTTCAAAGCCCTAATGGTCTTTGTAACAACTGTCAGAGCTTTCTTATACCTCTTATTTACTAACACCTGCGTACTCAAAAGACAGTGCTTCAGTGACTGTTTTATTTGCCTCTGGAATTAGAGAACTGCTCTTTTGTCAGATACGGTAAGCTTTTCATCCCCTTGTACTTTTACTGTCCTTCTTTCTCTTGTCTGTTGTCTGGATTTCTAGATTTTTTCATTACAAGTTCATATTCACACACAAAAAGTGCATCTTATTCTGTTTTCTGAAGACAGAAAAGCCACTAGCCTGTATTTGTGTGTCTCATGCATCAATACGTGTGTGCATGTAGACTTTCAGATGCTGAACCTTTCAAAGCCTGGAAGTTTCTAACAGAAACACATCTTCGATTTCTGTTTCCTCTTTCTAGGATCCAGACTTCCTGAAGTGAATTATTTTTGCGTTTCTCTGTCAATTGCTATGGTGTTATTTTTTCAACTGTGCCAGTTAGGTCTCTTATTTACATATAGAATTTTAGTTACATTTTAATTAGTTTTCCTTCAAGCTAATTAAAAAGCCAGAAATTAATATCATTTGTAAAATAACTTATACTGGGCTGTCTACTGTACTTTGGATGTTTGTTTAACAAAGGGGAAGAATTTGTTCAGAGGAAAGCTTTTTTACCACTTAATATGTTGACATGGCAGTTTGCTGAAGACACACAACTCATTTAAAATCATTCTGTGCTGTTAGGCCCATGCGAATATTGCCAAAAGACATCATTCTCTCCAAAAGTGATTCAAGACTGATAGTTCCTGGGAAGAAAATTGTTAAACAATGGGACAGAATTTGAACCTGCTAGCTACTTCTATTCCTTTAGTTCTCTTTCAGCTCTGTCCTGCAGAAATATTTTTTATGGTTGCCACTATAGTGTATTGCAAATTCACATTAGCGACACTGGCTGCAGGAGCAGCTGAATGGAGAAGAGTCACATAAAAAAGAGCAAAAATTAACATTCAGTATACTTCTACAGTCATGTACACAGTGAATTTGATGTGGTAAAGGACAATAAAAATTGCTGATACTTTAGGCTTTCTGCATCACCCAAGAGAAAAAGGATCCTTCCTGGAAAAGAGAAATCACAGCTTGATTTGACTATTTACCTCTTTTAGCAAAAGCTTGAATTCACTGCAAGTTTTGCAAGACATTTTGCATCTTTCTGCTCCATTTTTTGAATGTAAAATCTATCTCTAACTGTTTCTTCATCTATCGACATAGGAGAAATTACCAGACCATAAAGAAGATTTTAAGCAAATTCTGGCATCATTAATCCTTATAATATCTGCCCTGAGCATATTTACTTGTTTTCTGCCAGTTGAAGACAAGTACCTTCTTGTCATTTGGGAAAAAGAAAAAAAAATTTCACATAAGTGTTGCTCTCTTAACCTCAGAACATATATAACGTTGTTTGCACCTATCTATAACATGGTCTGAATGGGGTGGGAAATTACATGTAAATCAAATGAACCTTATCTAGACGGGCAGAACAAAACTGAGCTGCATTTTACAGTTTACATATCTGCCAAGTGACAAAGTATGTATCTTTAGTCTAGTAATTATTTAATTTATTGGTTTATAAAAATTTATAAAGAGGAAAATTGTTTCTAGAACCACAGCAGAGCTGCTTCCAGAGTGAACAGTATAACTTTGATGTCGGAAAACATTTTCTCTGGGAAGAGATTTAACCCACATTGCATATCAAGCCCAAGTCTTCAAATAAATTCAGACAGCAAACTCCCACAGGAATCAAAGTGTACTATCCATCATCTGCCTTTGCCAAAGGTATGCATTTCAAACTTGGAAAGAGGAGGGAAGGAAGTGGTGCAGGGCACTACTTCAGGGTCTAGTGATCATTAGCTGTGCCCTTAGCAGCCTTACAAATTCTTTAAGCTGTGGGCTGTCTCTTGATATGAATGGCAAAGCAGGGCAAAGTCCTAAACTCAGCTTGCAATCAGAGCACAAATGATAAAATAGATGTCTAACTCCATACAATAAGTATTTATCCCGAAGGATGAAGTTTTTCAGCTATACATGAGTTTCAGAAACTCTGTATAAAAAAAGCCTCTGCTGAAACTTTGAAGCCATAAACCAAAACAAACCCTAGAGCACAGTGTGAATTGATTCTCACTGGAAACATGCAATCTGTTTACACAAGGATAACAACTCATATGCCTACACTTTACATGGTGTAATGTTCAATTAGCCAATATTCTTATATCTAAAAATAAAAGCAAGGCTCCCAGTAGAAGTGCTCTGTGGTGCGTTAACCTTGGGTAGCTGCCAGATGCCCATCCAGTTGCTCTCTTATTCCTCTCCTCAACAGGACAGGGGGAGAAAATCAGATTAAATAGCTCATAGAACAGGATAAAGGTGGGAAATCATTTGCAGGGTTGTCAATCACTGGTACAAGATGCTCAGGGAAGTGGTTGAGGCATCATGCCCTGAAGTATTGAAAAAACATGTAGGCACTTAAGGGCATCATTTAGAGATGGATTTGGCAGTGTTAGATTAGACTCAATGAGCCCATGATTCTATGCCTGGAGGGTTTCAAGCCCCAGCTGAACAAAGTCCTGAACACCTGGTTTGACTCCAAGGCTGAGCCCTTCTTTGGGCATGAGGTTGGACCACAGACCTCCAAAGATCCCTTCCAGCCTGAGCTATTCTGTGGTCCTATGAGACAGTTGTCACTTCTGTTATTCTGTCAGTGCATGTTAACTTGCTGGCTGTGCAAGCAGCAGAGAATAGAGAACCAAGGTGGCACTCTGAACTCCAGAAACACCACTGCCATTCAAAGAGAACCTGTAGATAATGGGATAGTTGTACTGCAGGGGAGTTTCCTTACTATTCTTGTTTCAAGTCAAATGCATGTAGGAGCATCCTAGTACTGCAAAGAAACAGTGCTCTGGAGCATGTGTACTGTTGCTCCGGTTAGCTTGTGTAGTGAGAAAAGTTCTTGACCTGTGTTAAGCATCCACACTCTTAATCCACATTAAATGGCAGCATTTGAAAGGATCATAGAATCACAGAATGGTTAAGGTTTGAAAGAATCTTAAGACCATCTAGTTCCAACCTCCACTGCCATGGGCAGGTACACCTTCCATTAGACCAAATTGCTCAAGGCCCTGTCCAGCCTGGACTTGAACATTGCCAGGGATGAAACATTCACCATTACTTTGTGCAACCTGTTCTAGCGCATCACAACCCTCAAAATAAAGGACTTCTTACTGCACCTAACCAAAATCTTCCCTGCTCAAGTTTAAACTCATTACACCTTGTCTTATTGCTACAGTCTCTGACACAGAGTCCCTCTCCATCATCCTCATAGGTCCCCTTCAGATACTGGAAGGCTGCTATGAAGTCTCCATACAGCTTCTCTTCTCCAGGCTGAACAGCCCCAACTTTCTCAGCCTGTACAGGATGTGCTCCAGCTTTCTTATCCTCATGCTCCTCCTCAGACTTGTTCCAACAGTTCCATGTCCTTTTCATGTTGAAGACACCAGGACTGCACACAGTACTCCAAGTGAGGTCTCAGGAGAGCAGAGTAGAGAGGCAGGATCACCTTCTTCGACCTGCTGGTCGCGCTCCTTTTGATGCAGCCCAGGATACGGTTGGCTTTCTGGGCTGTGAGTGCACACTGAAGCTGGATCATGTTAAATTTCTCATTGACCAACACCCCTAAGTTCTTCTCAGCAGGGCTGCTCTGAATCTCTTCTCTGCCCAACCTGTGGCTGTGCCTGGGACTGCTCTGACCCACGTGTAGGATCTTGCACTTTGTATTGTTGAACTTCATGAAGTTGGCTTCGGCCCACCTCACAAGCATATCAAGGTCCCTCTGGATAGCATTCCTTCCCTCCAGCATATCAACCAAACCACACAGCTTGGTGTCATTGGCAAACTTGCTGAGGGCGCACTCAATCCCACTGTCCGTGTTGTCGACAAAGACATTGGGCAGGATCAGTCCAACCTGAGGGACATCACTCCTTACTGGTCTCTATATGAACATTGAGCTGTTGACCTGTCCTTGCCCACAAGACAACTATCGTAAAACACTGGTTTAATACAGGCTTGACTCTAATGAAAATCACACAATGAGGAAAAGAAGAGAGCTTTTTCTACCCCAGTGTTTGGTGCAATTATTGCTACATTGCTCTGCCACGTGTACCTCTCCTTGTTAAGTGGATGCCACAAACTCTAAATCAATATTATCTTTTATGTTTTGGCCTTTATCAAGAACAAGTACTAGATCAAAATATGCATATCTTGCTCAAGGTAAAGTAGTTACAGCTTGTCTCTGCTAAGGAAGAAGTCACAAATAGAATTTGATGTCATTAAAATATTTAAAGAGTTTCTTTCTCTTTAAATCAAACAATCTTAATTATGGCGATTTAATTCAATCTATTACCTGTGCTTAGCACCAGCTGCTCAGAGATGTTTACTCAGCTTTCAGCTAGTAAAATTAATCTCTCCAGCAAGTCTCACTAGTGTTTATATGTTATCAAGGCAAAACCAGAGACTGTATTTGAAGAAATTCAACTTCAGATGTATCAGAAATTCAAGCCACTTCCTTCCAGCAAACCAGTTTATTTTTACTTTATATACTGAATATAAATCTCTAATCTCTTCAGTCAAGCATAATTGCAAGATAGAATGTTGTTGTCGTTTAAGGCCAGCCAGCAACCCAGAACCATGCAGCCACTCACTCACTCCCCCCTCCTTCCTCTCCCCGCTCCTGGAGGGATGGAGAGGAGAATTGAAAGAATGTAACTCCCACAGGTTGAGATAAGAACAGTCCAGTAACTAAGGTATAACACAAACCACTGCTGCTACCACCACTCATAATAATGATAAGTGAAATAACAAAGGAAGAAAATACAACCGCTCACCACCCACCAACTGTTACCCAGCTTGACTGAGCAGAGATCTAACCTTTTTGAGAAACTGCTCCCAGTTTTTGCATCCTGGGCATGACGTGCTGTGGTATGGAATACTTCTTTGGTCAGTTTGTGTCAGGTGTCCTGTCTCTGCTTCCTCCCAGCTTCCCTTCCTCCCTGGCTGAGCATGAGGCTCAGAAAGTCCTCGATCAGACTAAACATTACTGAGCAACAACTAAAAACATCGGTGTTGACAGTGCTGTTTGCAGGCTGAAAGTCAAAAACACAGCACTGCATCAGCTACTAAGAAGGAGAAAAATGACTGCTACTACTGAACCCAGGACAAATGTCCCAAGTTTCTCTCTCCAAAATCCATTTATGCTTTTAGTATTAGTTAAGTTTCATAATTTTTTTTAATAATAAGGCATACACAGTCATTTCTCTCATTATTTTACAATTCTGTGTCTTTGCATGGTCATGTTTGTACAGTTGGTGGGGGGGAATGACAGGGTATGTGAACTTGCCTTAATGTTGAGAACACATCTACACACCTTAAAGTGGTAAAAGTTAAGTAGAATGGCAACCATATCCTCAGACTAAAGTCCTGATCTTTGACAGAAACCAGTAAAATTTTTCAGGAAGCATGGATTTTGAAACTGTTACTTAGGGTGGGATACCCTTCCAAGTCTGTGATATTTTGTGGTTAAATGCTTTCTTAAGCAAGAATATATTTCTTTGTATTGAAAGAATACACAGTCAGTGGAATTTTTTCTCCATGGAGTTGTTCACTTTCTGTCAGCTGTAACAGTTATTTTTCTCCTTCCTAGTAGATGGTGCAGTGCTGTGTTTTGGCTTTAGTGTGAGAACAATGTTGATAACACACCAATGTTTTAGTTGTTGCAAAATAATGCTTACCCAGATCCAGGACTTTTCAGTCTCATGCTTTGCCAGTGAGGAGGTGCATGGAAAGCTGTGACGAAGCAGAGACAGGACACCTGAGACAAACTAATCAAAGGGGTATTCCATACCAGAGCACATCCTGCCCAGTATATAAGCTGGTGGGAGTTACCCAGAAGGACAGAACACTACTTGGGTCGTGCTGGGTATCAGCCGGTGGGTGGTAAGCAGTTGTATTGTACGTCAATTGTGTTTATTGGGTTAGTTTTGGGGTGTTTGTTTTTTTGTTTGTTTTGGGGTTTTTTTGCCTTCTCTTTTTACTTTCATATTCTTTTATCTTTTTATTTGCCTTAATCATTATTATTACTGATGGTAGCAGTAGTGATTTGTGTTATACCTTAGTTACTGTATTGTTCTTGTCTCAACCCGTGATTCTCTCAGTTCTCCTACCCATCCCTCCAGGAGTGGGGAGGAGGAAGGGAAGGAGTGAGTGAGGCTGGGTTTAGACCAGTCCTCTGTGGCACTCAGGTGGGTGTGAGAGGCTGAACAGAATCCACTGTCCATTGTTTCAAAGATTGGTATTTGAAGCTGAGATGGGATTCTACGGATCATTGTCTCAAAGATAGGCAGGACGAGTTGAGATGTGACCCCAAAGTCCATTGCCTAAGGGAAGGGTGTGAGAAACTGAAATGGGACTCCACTGTCCAGTTGCCTGAGAGATGGGTGGGAGAAGCTGAGATAAGCAAAATGGCCTCACACAGAGGACATAATATGGTCTCATATTACACAGAGAACGTGTGACATGTGACTTTAAGAACAGAGGTACTCCTGGCAATTCATAATAAAACGTAACTGCCAGGGAGGACACCCTCCAAGAGGACAACTCCAAAGACACCTTCATCAGGGCATCTCCAAGAGACACCCCCCCTGAGGACACCCACCCACCTCTGACGACTACTGCAGACTGCTGGAACACTCTGCTCTGATACTGACTACAGACCCTGGAGGACTCCCACCACCTCTGATACCAACTACGGACCCCTGGGACATGACAGGATCCATGGTGCTGACTATTTTTCTCTCTCTCTGAAGCACAAATCCTTACTTCATTTCTATCCTTTTTTTCGATCTGTCCTATCACTATCTCTTTTTTACAATAATTTCCCTCTTTATCATAACTGTATTTTTGTAATAAACCAACTGATCAATTATGGTATTTGACCTTCGCATCTTAATTTCTCTCTTGGGGTCATGAATGAAATGGGTCTGGCACTGGGGTTTTCTCCAGTTGGACCCTGACCTTAAATTGGTGTCACGGACAGGATCTCTTGCAGTGAAAAATACCGTAATGTCATGTAAAGTGTAAGGTATTATGGGAATAGCTCTTAGGGACGTAAAGGGTAGATTTTGCTGAAGCAGATGTGCTGCCTCTCTGAGATGACTATCCCAACCTGTTGCTGCATGTCACTTGCTTTGTGTTACATGTGTAGCTCTCAGGGACTAAAGAGGTGGGTTTTGTTAAAACAAAGCATGCTGCCTTCCTGAGATGACTAACCCAACTTATTGCTGCTTTGTATTTTGTGCCCACCTCTCAGGGACTAAACGGGTGGGTTTTGTTGAAGCAAAACATGCTGTCTCCCAGAGACAATTGTCCCTTTCAGAAATGAATAGTGGTGAAGCTGCACTTCAGGGCAGAGACGGGTTGTACAGTCTCTTAGAGAAGCATACTGCTCGCCCCTCTCTGGCAGGGGCAAGGTGGGCAAAGAGAAATTGGCATAATTTGCAGTGTAAGAGAGTGAATAAGCACCCTGCAAAATGAGGCAAAACTGCTGCCTGGAAAGGGTAAATTGATTGTCTGTGTCGTACTGGGCACCAGCTTCGCTGCTGCAGCAGAGGCTAGAGAAGAACAAACAGCTGAATCTCAGTTCCTGCAAACTTCACAAGACCGGGTCTGAGCCCTGCAGGACCAGGTAGTTAACTTAAAAGAACAGTCAGGCAAAGAGAAAAATCAGGATAACTATTTGCAATTAGCCCTGAAAAAGCAACTCCTTGCAGAGAAAAATGCCTCTATTTACAGCTGGCTATTTACAACAGCATTTGAGAATTTTAAGGATTTTGAGTATCCTCTGAGTACCTTTGAAACCAGCCTGCTGCTTTTGCTGGGAACCAGCATTGTTCTGCATATGCTGCACGCATTTTGCCTACAGCCATATAACCCTGAAGAAGCCCCACCGTATATTAAACTGTCAGACAGTGAGAAGCAATATGCCTTGTTTACTGATGGGTCCTGCCATACTGTGGGAAAGCATTGAATTTGAAGGCAAATGTATGGAGCTCCCTACAAGTTGCAGAAACTGAAGGAGAGGGTGAATCAAGTCAGTTTGCAGAGGTGAAAGCCATTGAGATGACCTTGGACACTGCTGAAGGAGAAAAGTGGCCAGTAATTTATCTTTATGCTGACTCCTGGATGGTGGTAAGTGCCCTGTGGGGGTGGTTGCAGCAATGGAAGCAGAGCAACTGGCAACACAGAGGTAAACCCATCTGGGCTGCTGCACTGTGGCAAGATATCGCTGCCCGGGTGCAGAACCTGGTAGTGAAGTTACACCACGTGGATGCTCATGTACCCAAGAGTCGGGCCGCTGAGGAACACCAGAACAACCACAAAGTGGATAAAGCTGCTAAGATTGAAGTGTCTCAGATGGACTTAGACTGGCAACATAAGTGTGAATTATTTTTGGCCCAGCAGACCCATGATACTTCAGGCCATCAGGGCAGAGATGCAACATACAGATGGGCTTGTGATCAAGGGGTGGACTTAATAATGGACACTATTGCCCAGATTATTCATGAATGTGAAACGTGCTGCAATTAAGCAAGCCAAACATTTAAAGCCTCTCTGGAATGGAGAATGATAGCTGAAGTACAAATATGAGGAGGCCTGGCAGATTGACTATACTACACCCCCACTGGCCCGCCAAGGCAAATGCCATGGGCTTATTAGTAGTGGTAGTTTTGTATTGTACTTCAGTTATCAGACTGTTCTTATCTCAACCCACCACTTTACATTCTTCTGATTCTCCTCATCCCACCCAGAGCAGGGGTGAGTGGTTGCATGGCTCTGAGCTACCAGCTGGGCTTAAACCACACCTGCCTTTTGAACTTCTGTAAACTTTATCCACTATATCTTCAACATAATTCCTTGTGATTGTAGAAATCCTGTGTGCAACAAGGATCAGTACATTGGATGAAGGCTAGGAGCCCTCTTACTCATTTAGGTGTTGCTGCTTTTCTGAGTGCAATCTCATTTTTCCTTTCTTCAGTTTCTTCATCGCTAAGCCAAATGTAAATACAGTGTTCCTCATAATGCAGACTGTTGGATGATAGGTGACAAGAAAGGGCAGTAAATTCTTGTTATTACAGGGGGAGGACTCTACAAAAGCTAACGTTAGCTGTCTGGGCTCAAGGAGATGAATTTGAAAGGAAGTAGAAGCAAGAGTAATTTGAACTCCAAAACTGTGGAAGCACCTGACAGATGAATTTCTTCCTTTGCATCAAGTTTAGATTGTAAGCTGCTACAGTCTGACACCATGGGTCCTCACTAAGTACAACAGGAAAAAGGGTTGGAGCTGGTTGGAATGAGGGAGGCTATACCATTGGTAATTGGTATTTGGTTGACCATAGTAATCAGAAGTATGGATTTGGACATAAATATGTATTTCAGTAAATTTTGAGAGCCTTGGGGCTTTTAGAATCTTCATTTTTCTGCCTTAAGAAAAAAATAGAGTGGAAGCAGAATTACTGTGATCATGTATCTTTTTTGTATGATTGATTTTAGATCAGGGAGGAAAGAATGCTCCGACAGTGCTAGTTTAAATATCTGTAGAACTAGTAGTAGAAATGCTTAATAATTGTTTGTCTTGTTTAAACAACTCTGTTTATGAACCCAATTACAAATTAATCAGTAAAGCTAACCTTGTGAAATGTTTAAAATTAGCCTTTTACTTTAAATTAGTGAATATCTAAGTTCTGCCACTGCATTTATTGAAACAGGGCAATCAGAATGGACTTCTACCAATACCTAATGTGTCTGGTTTGTTTTCATTAGAATAATTTAAATCCAATTACATATTTGCATAACACACAGCACATGCTTCTCATTCCAGCTGTGCAGATGAGTAGCTTGAGATACTTATTTTGTACAAGGCTTACTTCTAAACATAGGTCTAGTACTGAGGTTTGTTAAAAAGTGAGATAAAATTCTTGTATGCCTGACGTTGAAAAAGATAATTTACAGCAGGGAAAGTGCCTCTTCCAGAAAGAAACTTCTTGTTTGGAGAGCTAAGTAGTTTGCCAAAAAGCATTGCAGAGTTTCATGGTAACACCTGAAGGATACACTGCATATTAAATATATGAAGCATACTGGTTAGAAATCACATTCTCTTGAACTGTTTGCCATCCAAGCCTAGCTACATGTCAGCTGATGACAAACTCAGCTTCATTTCACCAGCACAGTTACATTACTGTGGTAACAATAAGTGGCATCACAAGAGAATGAACCTTCAGCATGGGCTGGAGTTCTTTCTTCTGCAGCTGTACCACGTGTTCACAGACTGTTTGCTGTCAGTAGAATCTCTCAGTTTACTGAGTCCCAAAGAAGCAAAAGATTGAATAAACCCCAGTTTCTGGTTTGCTGCTAAAGTTGGCAAACATAAATTTGATGAACACAGAGAAAGACAGAGCTCCTGAATGAAGAACTGCACTTTTTTTCGCTCTGGTTCACAGAGAATTATGGAACAGTTAAGTTTCCAAAGGACCTTAAGATCATCTAGTTCCAACCTGCCATGGACATGATTATACTATTGAGACAGCATTATATTTCAGTGATGCCAATGGATATAATGGATGCATGGGTTTCAGACAGAGTCTGGGCTCCTTGGACGACACCTTGATCATAATTTTGCTTTCTTTGATTACTGTCAATTTATTTTCTAAAAGCTGAACAGACACTAAATGCCAGTTTTGCTGAGGATGGGGGTGACATCTCTATCTTGCATGAGAGCCCGAAGTGGACTGCTCAGTGCCCAATGTCTCCTGCTAGTTTTGGCGCTGTTCTCAGCATCTGAAGGCAGGAGGTGACTTAGAATCATGAAACCATAGAATAGTTAGGGTTGGAAAGGACCTTATGATCATCTAGTTCCAACCACTTGCCATGAGCAGGGACACCCCCCCCCCCTAAACCATATCACCCAAGGCTATGTCCAACCAGGCCTTGAACACCGCCAGCAATGGAGCATTCACAACTTCCCTGGGAAACCCATTCCAGTGCCTCACTACCCTTACAGTCAAGAATTTCTTCCTCATATCCAATCTAAACTTCTCCTGTTCAATTTTGAACCCATTACCCCTTGTCCTCTCACTACAGCCCCTAATGAAGAGTCCCTCCCCAGCATCCCTATAGGCCCCCT